>JAJOZX010004404.1:280000-402708 GCA_023014485.1 Bathynomus jamesi | reverse complement strand
GAATAAATAAGGAACACGAAATAGAAGGCGATTTGGTGAACTTTTCGGTTAATGAGAATATTGAGAGGAACCAACTGAGGTGGTACGGGCATGTCCATGCCCCTCAAAACAGAAGACCAGTTGGAAGACCCAAGATCGGATGGATGGATAACATCAAGAGTGCTATCGGGAAGTGTGGAATCAGTCTCCAACGGGCGAACTTGATGTGTGGAGATCGTGAGGCATGGAGGAGTCTTGTCCGAGGGCTCCCAACTGACAGACCGCTTTAGGTCTACCAGGCGCCTGGTAAGAAAGGTAAGAAAGAAAGAGTAAAGATATGCATGCAGAAGAATGAAAAATGAAAAATTAAACCATTTATTTATCATACTTTTGTTCAGCCGTGGTGGGAGTGTTGAAGTGAAACTGCAGACACAGTTTGTGAATGCTAAACTTGGCACGCGGTTTAAAATAATAAGGCACGAAAATCTGTTCTCATATGAGTCATGTCGCGATTGAAGGGTTAAATAATGAAACAAGTTTCAATTTCTTTTAAGTTGAAATAATTTTCAGTGAATTGACTGATTAATGGTTTACAGTAAATTGGAAACATCCCTAAAACTGAAAATATTTAGGCCACCATAGAGAACACTTGGATGTTTCATAAGAAAGAACAGTGAAACACTTGTTTCAGCAAACCGTAATACAATGGGAATCACTGCGAATAAATCCGCAAATGATTGCAAGGCATATCGATTCCGTTCCAGAAAGGTTGTAGAAAGTCATTGAAAATGGGGATGTATGCATGGTCATATCATCGAATTATATTTAAACTTCTGGATTTTCAATACAAAATGACACACATTTACTGACCTACATATTAAAACCTAAAAACATTTATAAATTTATTTTCATTAATTGTAGAAAAATGTTTGGACAATTATTATTTTTTCCCAGGATAACATACGCACACGAATTGAATAGAGAACAACTTAAAAAAAAATTCTTTAGACTAATAAGTAGTGAAACTTCCTTTAATGGGGTTGCTTCTATTTTAGTATAACAACTGATCTATTTAGTTTTGAATAAAGTGTTCTGAGGTTAGAGAACATTTTTATATTTGAAAATATATACTTGGTTGATCTAGGATCTAGGTAATGAGTAGCCACGTTTACATGCTGTCTGTGTTGTAAGACGATGCCATTTACATTAAGCAAACATCTAAGTAACAAACTATTAACTGAGGTCCTTTGGTAGTATAGTGGCAAAAGTGTCACTTGAGGGAAGGGGGTAGGGGTAATGGGGAAGGAGTGAGGGGAAAGAGGGTAAAGAGGGGACTCTTGGGACTGCGCACTTGTATGAGAGATAGGTTAGGTTAAGTTAAAACGAATTATTGTACTATAAAGATTGAGGTCGAGGTTCCGACTCCCGATGGTGTAATATCACTGTTACGCTTAAGACTGAAATGAATGGTGGCCACCTTGGGGTAGTTTGAAAAGATCATGCTTGCGAGTTAGATTAGGTTAGATTACTACAGTCTATATTCAGGGTTAGGTTAGGTTAGGTTATTCTTGCGGCAGCGTGAAAAATGAGATTAGATTATGCAAAAACGAATTATTGTACTATAAAGATTGAGGCCGGAGGTTCGACTCCCCATGAGGTTAGGTTAGGTTATTCTTGGGATAGCGTGAAAAATGAAGTTTGGTTATGCAAAAACGATGCTGTGAAAGGACCGGTGCTAGTGTCCCCGACCAAACGAATGACGCAATCTACCCAGCACGAGTAACTGTGACTTCCTTTCATCCACGAAACACTTTTATATCTCCATAAGAGACAAGTAGACGGGGATAGATACAGGGACCCTCCTCTGATATTCCTCGCCAGTAGGAGATTTTCTTTGCTCTCATGGTAGCATAACACCGCGAAGTATGAACAACTCAATATATCACTTGCCGTATAAATACCTTTCACGGCAGGAGACCCCAAGTTGAATATTCGCGACATTCAAAGAGTTGGTAGACACATACACATGACCGACATCTAATTGCAGAAAACGCACTTAGACATCTTCCTACCTTGTTAATAGACTATCCTGTGCTTTATCTAGGTAATTCCTATGCGAAGGACACAATATATAAATCTTCGGTAGGGTGGTTTTGGCAGGCTACGCAAAATTTATGATGTAACGATGAAATGATGACTTCTTGTACATAATAAATAAATAAAAAAGTTCCTTAAAAGAATACATGGTGTAGATTAGATTAGTAGTTTAGTATTCATGCTTCCTTTAGTTTCAGCTGTTCTAAAATGCGTAACTAAGTACATGAGATAAGTGTACACTTGGTGTGAATGAACTCTGAAGCTATTCTTTTCATTATACTTTTTTCTACTTTCCTATAAATCTTCTTTCACTACTATTTTCTGTCGGCAGTGGCTGGCGGAGGAGGGAGAGAGCCTTGCCTATATTTTACTATCACTGCTATTCCTGCGGGAAAGCTTTACATGTCTCTAAGTGTAGGCCTAAGCATGGTATTAGTTTTCAGTGTTCTTTTCTCATTGCTATTTCTAACCTTCTGCTTCCTTCTTGGACTACCCTAGAGTGAATCTTAGGGTCTTTGTTAGCCTGTAACTCTGTAACTGTAAAGGTTGAGGTCAGGATTTCGACTCCCGATGGTGTAATATCACTGTTATACCTAAGACAAAGTTGACTAGTGACCGGCTTGGGGTAGCGTGAAAAGATAATGCTTGCGAATTGGATTAGGTTAGGTTAGTATAGTCTATATTCAAAGCTAGGTTAGATTAGGTTACTCTTGGGGCAGCGTGAAAAATGAGGTTAGGTTAGTTTAGGTTAGTTTACCGTTGGGCAGCGTAAAACATGAGATTGGGTTAGGTTAGGTTACTTTGTATTCAATTTTCTTCTTTTTAGGCGTGACGGCACTCCCCACCCCCTTATCGTATCGCCCTTTCCCCGTATCATCCCCACCCTTCTTTGAGAGATTAAAATTCTGCTTTTTTCCACTATTTTCCCTCTTTCCCCTTACCCATTACCCCTACCTCTTCTCACTACCCACTCCCCCATCCCCCACTCGACATTTTTGCCACTATATTACTCCTTTCTTTATGAATAGGAAATATCATGCGGAGATTTCGTTAATGAAGTATTTTCCTCTTTTTATAATCACGATGAAAAGAGGATAAAATTAAGAAGATTAGGGTCAATTTGTTCAAACAATGCTGACCCAAATATTCTCAGTACATTTTTCCATTCTCTCGCATCTCAAAAATCCTCTTTCGCAACTGTTATTTAAGCTTAATCAGTACAATTACTTAGGCTTCATGCTTTTAATATCACGCGAAAGAGCTACAAACGTCTGTGTTATGAATTTCAGTGATATTGTCGTTAGTTTAAAAATTTTATTTTATCACTACTGCATTGTGCTTTTTTATGTATCACCATGAATTCAGTAAAAATAATTAATGCGTGCAAGGTCTTAACAATATCAATATCAAAAGTCGTATTCGAAAGGATGATGTAGCCTTTAACTTTAAATACTGTGCTTAGTTTTAGAGTATTGGTCAAAGATATGCCAAACTGAGTGCAAATTGATATAAAAATATTTCACATTTGAGCAAAAATTTGTAAAAATTTTATACTCTTTAAAGATGTTTACGGATGTGAGACGGAGATGGAATGAACTTTTGTGGGGTAATATGTAGATTTATTTAAAAGTGCATATTCTATTATATAGTCCATGCAAACCACTACGTCATATTTAAAATAAGGGTACTTACGTATTATCGGGACTACCAAACGTCATTTTTGGTTAAACTGACGAAAATATCACAACTTAACCTAACCAATCATCAAGGGCGTACAGTTGACCTAACCGGGCATTCAGTTGACCTAACTGAGCATTCAGTTGACCTAACCGGCCATTCAATTAACCTAACAGGTTAATATTGGTTATGTCACCTAAATATCTTCTGATCTTTTCGTATCAATTTCAGGTGGCCAATATTCTTTAATTGTTTCCAGTATGACACTGAAAGGGTCCCGTCCTCCTAGATTTTGACGCCAAATAAACTCCACTAGATAGGACTCCAAGTGAGGGCGGGCAGTCCCACGGTGCTTCTTATTTCTTATTCCTCCATTTCGCTGACCCCCAAATCCTCTCAATGCGTTGTGTGTGTGTGCTCCCGTGTCGGGGTCGATGAAGTTGTACTTTTGATTGACCTTGAAATGTTCGAAACCAGCATCATTCAATTCCTTCGTCTTGTATGAAAATGCCCGGTTAGGTCAACTGAATGCCAGGTTAGGTTAACTGAATGCCCGGTTAGGTTAATTGAATGCCCGGTTAGGTCTCAACTGTACGCCCTTGATGATTGGTTAGGTTAATTAAGTTGTGATATTTTCGTTAGTTTAAACGAAAATGACGAGAGCAAAAGTACATAATAAACAGTTTGGTAGTCCCGATAATACATAAGTACCAAACTAAGTTTCGTTTTCTATATTATAAGCTTATTACTATAATATAGGGTGATCCAGAGAAATGGGACCCAAAAGAAACCCCTGTAACTCTTAAAGTATAAGTCCTTTTATAAAATCATACGCATCATTCGAAAGAGGATAGTTACAAGTTTGTACAGGATTGTATAGGTTTTGACAATACAAGACAAGATAAGATACAAAACAAAATAAAAGTGTTAGTTAAAACTAACCCTTCAAGATGACTGCATGGACTGTGGAACAGCTGCGTTTCATAACTGAGCAATATTATGAGCATGGAAGAAGTGTAGTTTTAGCTCTTAGAAGGTGATTTTGACATCTGAAAATTTGTCTTGAAAGATCTTTGAGCTGAAACTACACTTCTTCATGCTCATAATATTGCTCAGTTATGAAACGCAGCTGTTCCACAGTCCATGCAGTCATCTTGAAGGGTTAGTTTTAACTAACACTTTTATTTTGTTTTGTATCTTATCTTGTCTTGTATTGTCAAAACCTATACAATCCTGTACAAACTTGTAACTATCCTCTTTCGAATGATGCGTATGATTTTATAAAAGGACTTATACTTTAAGAGTTACAGGGGTTTCTTTTGGGTCCCATTTCTCTGGATCACCCTTTAGTTTAAACCTTCACACAAACTTCGTTGTGTATATAAAAACATTATTATTTCGTTTGCAGAACGTTGTTGTTACATTTCACGGATCACCTGAAGATCAGGGCCCCCAGCCTTCTTTAGTTAGCCTTTATTATAAGGCTAACTAACGAAAATATCACGACCTAACCAACCAATCGTTAGGTCTACTGTACGCCCTTGACGATTGGTTAGGTTAGGTCGTGATATTTTCGTTAGCTAGCCTTATAAAGCTAACTAAAGAAGGCTGGGGGCCCTGATCTTCAGGTGATCCAAACTTTATACTGTTACACTTGATTTTTTATACTGAAATGTACATTAATGCTAGCAAATAATATATAATTAATGATCTGTAATAGAGAATGTTTGAATAATTCTCCATGTAAAAATGTCTAAAATATTAAAAGTCAATATTAAACTATTAATACTGTAATAAAATATTGACTTCTCGGAGAATTTTCAATTATTTAGAGGTGGAAAAGGTGGAGTTGGGATAAGGAAAAACGTGAGTAATATAGTTTATAAATAAAAGGAAACCTACGAGCAAAAGAGTATATCAGTCAGAATGTTAAAGTATATTTTCAGTTTTATTTCGCTGATACAATAAATGGAAAATTTTAAATGCAACTTTTAACTTAGACTTCGTCCCTTCCCTGCTGTACCAGGACTATACGAGCGGAGGAGGAACTGATATATACATTTGGTATTTGGTATTTGAAGGTTGTCATAATTCCGCCAATTTCCATATTTCTAGGGTCGACTTGAAACACCCTGTATATCGATGGTTATTTTCCAAAACCTAGTAAGTAGTATGAGTAGCAAAATAACAATTGCACAGAATGAAAACTGGGTAAATGAATAATGTTTAATGTAGAGAATGTTTATGCGCGAGCAGTCGAACCACAATTGTTATGATGGAAAAGAAATAGGAGTGAGTGTTTTCTGATGTTTTGTCCAATTGTGTGTTGACGCGGATTAAAGCCAATTTTTTTTAAAAATAAACTTGAGGAAGTTACGAGGTTCTAGAATGTCACCATCGAATATATGTGAAAAGGGGCATGTCTCTGAAGGTTAGAGTTTTTGGTATACTTAATCATAAAACAAGTGAAGGTATGGTATAAGGCTATTTCTTCACCAATGGTATTCGGAATGAGGGAGAAGGCGTGAATACTCTGTCATCACTAATTTTTTAATTTGTTTTGGATTTTCCTGGAAGATATTTTAGCAGAACATTTTTTGACGACTGTACGCGCAGGTTATAGGATGTTAATATTATTTCCAACCGTATGTCGTTTAGCAATGGCTCAGAGGTATAGAATTAACCGATCAGCGCCCAGAGTTCTTTTCTGAGACTGAATAAAATTGTTTGGAGTTAGCCAGAACAAAATCAGTAAATTGACGCTGGGCACTAATGGGTTAAATAGATGCTTGCTTAAGTCATAGAAGTGATCTGCCTCGTTGTATATTAAGTGATTTGTAGTTCGACCTTACGGGTCAACTATCAAAAAGCAAAACTGACCTCATTTAACTCCAACTTGCAGGCTGAGTTTATGAATTGCCTGTAAAACTGCCAGAAGGGCTCAGATTTATGACCCAGCTCTAACTCTCACCACGGATCAGTGAAAATACAAATAGATAGTCAACTTTTCACTGATTTTATCTAGAAAATATAAGTGAAAATGGGAGTAAGCAGTTAGTAAATTCTAATTCGGACCTTTTCCAGTTTGTGTACCGTTTTTCATATAATTTATTTTTGCTTCTTTTCAGATCAAAAATGAGTGATCAAAAATGAGTTCTTGATAACCTAACCTAACCTAACCTAACGTAACCTAACCTAACTCACATTATAACTTTCGTCACTACACTATAAATCATTTTTGATCTGAAAAGAAGCAAAAATAAATTATATGAAAAACGGTACATAAACTGGAAAACGTCCTCTAATTCTCTCAGTTAATCTCTAATCAATACATTTATTTATTTATTTACAAATATACTCTACATAGTTTTCACAGATGAGTATAATTTCATTATTAAATACAGATGCTGTATACAGTTGTAAACTGCCTTTAACAAGCGTGCACGCTTTATAGGCCGAAATCTACTAATTAGATACAGTTATAATTATATAATAGATATGATTACAAGATTTTTATAGATTTTTACAATAGACTAAAGGGAACTTACAGATAAGGACATATACTTATATTAGAAACTAAATACAACGAATAATGAAGCCAGTATAAAACTGCAAGGAACTTACATACCAGGATATGTACTTTTATTAGACGCTTAGTAGAAAGACTAATGAAATGTGAGGTGTGGTGAAAAGTGATAGGAGAGATTTTTAGAAGAAGAATAATGAGAATTTTAGCAAGGAGAAAGGAAGGAGTGCCTTCAGTAACTTTAGAATTTGCTAAGTTTTAATCGTTTTATCAAATATGAGAGAGTATTAATTGTTTTTAATTAATTTGGTAGGTTGTTCCATAATTCTACCATTAAATAAGTGCAAGAATTTCTTCTATATTAAAGAGTATAGTTTGCCTTTGAGATATATTCACTCTCCATATACTTTGTTTGATGTTCGTGATGTATCTGATCGTTCATTTTATTCTCGATTAATATGGTCGGAGCGGATTGTTTTGTAACCCTGAACATTAGGGAGTACATCATGTGATGTAATCACATGCACTCCCATATGTGGTAACATTGTATGTGAGATGTGGATAAACTAGAGAGAAGTACAGTATAGCGTTTTAAGTATATTTATGGGAAGAAAATGTAATTTTGTTAATATAAACGATAATTTCGATAGTTTATGATCTATATTGTCAATATGTTGACGAAAGGATAGTTTGTCATCAAGCACAACTCCTAATAATTTCTCCTCAGTGACGCGTGATATCAAGTTCAAGTCGACAATAATAGTGAAGTCTGGTATTAATTTTTTTTTGTGATTAGCAGGAAGTTTGTTTTGTTTTTATTTAACCCTTTGAGGACCACGGGGCATATTTGTCCCAACGGAAATAATAATATAAATTGTACAATGATGCAACGTTTCTACAAATACATCTACATGTTTATACAGGTATCGTTTAGTTGTCGGAAAATTAACCCAAAAATGGGTCATTTAAGTGACTATAGTTACTAATATCCAATGGTGGGCACCGTTAACCAAAAAGTTAACTTCGATAACGATAATCCGTTAACCCCAATTTTTAACTCCGATAACGATAATCCGATAATTTTACTACAAAGTTTACGGAAGTTAACGATAATCCGTTAACGATAACTATTTCTTTACTAACATTTAAAAAAATCAAGGAAAAAAAGCTTTAAAACCCATAGAAAATGTTTATTTATGCAAAATCCAACAATAAATAGGTATTTAACTGTATTTTTATCAAGTTTTGCAACTTTTTTGCTTAATAACTTTTTTTTTATTTTTAATAAAAAATGTACTGATTACATGTTTTGAAACCCTTGTAACCACTAACCATTAACTAAATTTTAATTTACCAGAGAATTATTATGGCGGGAACTGAAAGGTAAAATTAAATTTTAGGCACATTTATTAAAGACTATGACACAATGTGCTGGTTGCCCTTCAGAAAGACCAACTTCTCAAAGTTAGGCCCAACTGCCAGTCTTGACCTCTTGGGCCTCAGGATGTCCTTGCCGAGAGAGAAGAGCCGTTCCACTGCGGCAGAGGACGGAATTGGCAGACTGAAGTTATGGCGGTTTGAATTCATTCGCGGAGCGGTGATCTTCCGTGAATGACTCCTCGCAGTTAACGTGTTAACGGACTTTAACAGACTAAATATCGAGTTATCGGAAGTTAACTGGTCCGATAACGATAAATGGAAATTAACTTCCGTTAATAGTCCGTTAAAAAAAGTTAACTTCGTTAATTAACTGTTATCGGATTAACGCTTTAGTGCCCAACACTGCTAATATCTAATTGTAAATAACAGTAAAACTTAAACTTTTAGGTTCAAAGAAATGTATACTGGTCGTCAAAGGGTTAAGGCTAATTTATTGGCTTTCAGCCAGTCGTATACTCTTGCGATGTCTCTATTTACTATTTCGTTAAGGGATTTGAGATCGCTGTCTGAGTATATCAGGGAGATGTCATCTGCATATTGGAAGCTTTTCCCGTTATGAGTTGTGAAAATAACTTATATAAATAAAAAATAGTAGGAGGCTCAAAATGCTTTTTTGTGGAACTCCATGTGTACTTTTTAGTTCGGCTGTGATAATGTTATTATGTATGATGGAAGCTTCTGATGCATATGTATGATTTGACCCAATTCAGAGCAACGTTATTTATGCCATAATGAGAAGTTATAAATAAGTATGCCGTGGGAGATTGTATCAAAGGCTTTTGATATGTCCATAAGCGAGAGAACAGAAGCCTCTTTATTAAGGTTTTTATATAGCACGTCTAATACGGCTGAAATCGCGTCGCTTGTTTTATGGCCCTCCCTAAAACCAAATTGATACTTCAGTATGAGGTTATTTTCCTCGAAATATCTCGAGAGCTGCGTGTACGCAAGGTTTTCAAATATTTTTCCTAATATAGGAAAGACAGGTATAGGTCGATAATTCGACCTCCTCATTTGTCTCCTGATTTGAATATTGGACAAACTCGTGCTTTTTTAAGTACGTCAGGGAAAGTACCATGACGGAGAGATGAGTTGAATGATATTGATAAAGGAAGAGATAAGGTATCTGAGCAGTTTTTAAAGACAGCATTTGTAATAGAATCGGCGTGACATGATTTGTTTTTAAGGGTGGAAATAGCCATTTTGACATCTCTGGGAGGAGATAGGAGAGAGGGAGAAAAATTGAACTGGGAGTTTGTCAAGCTAAAATTCATAGAAGCTCATCAGGCAAATTCAGTTACAGTTTATGGCGAGCCAACTCCAACATTTCAGTAAATAAGACAGTAGCAATGTGATGATAATAGCAATAAGTATGACAACCATAGCCACAAGAGTGGAAATAAAGATAATACAGTATACTCGTATTATTATTATCAATTATTTATCAATAATTAATTAATATCATTCAATTAATCACTATTAACCAATTAATAATTCAAAATACTCGTGTTATTATCATAAATTTTGTATCAATAATTATGTAATTCTGTAATTAGGGGTGGGGTGCCACTGTTCCAATTTTACTATGAATATAAAGTATAGTAACCTAACCTAACCTAATCTAAAATTTTAAAAGATAAAAAATAAAACAATTTGTGTGTGTGTGTGTGTGTGTGTGTGTGTGTGTGACGTCATACTATAAACTTTAGCGGACACCATTTTAAAAGATTAAAAAGTTTAAAAAAATTCACTCCCCCTTCCCCCTCCCTCTCCCCCACTCCCATTACCCCCTCCTCCCTCTCCGTTTTTGCCACCATGCTGTTGAATTATTAATTATTATTTTCATATAATTTTCATATAACCGCAAAATAATTACAGTACAAGTATTTTATATATTAATCCTGCAAAACATTATACATTTTATGAATTATTTTTTAACTCACTGTTTTTACATATTAAAATTGTATACAAATAACTGGGTAAATAAATAAGTACCCTTTCGTTTCTCATTCTGAATTCAACAAATCATTAAAAAAAAAAATCAATATATCGTCTTCTTTGTCGATTCGTTCAGTCTATCGTCATTGAGAGATCTGTCTGTTTCTCACTTCTGCTTCGTTCTTCTTCCTTATCGTCCAAGATTAAAATCTGCGAAGGAGAGTTAGCCGTCGTTGCAGAGCCTCCCTCGTTTATCACGGGCAGGACCACCTCGCCCGCCCACCGGGATCATGCCTGCAGATACGGAACAGATACGAGACGAGATGGATGCATTGCGGAGAGGGGAAAAGATAAGCATGGAGAAGGTAAAAAGAAAAATAGGAGAAAAGACTTAAGTTTATCGTGGTAATAAATTAACCAAGTAATATATATATATATATATATATATATATATATATATATATATATATGTCACGAAGTTAAATTCAAAACAAAATAAATTTTCGCAGATAAAAGGTAATAAAAATAAGAAGAGAAAAAGAGAGTCCAGCAAAGAATTGGGGAGAGGGGGGGGGGGGGGGGAAGAAAGCAAAAAAAAAGATAGAAACCAAAATCAGGAAGTAGATAAAAATAAAAATCATAAAAGAAATAAAATAAAACAAAATAAAAGATTTATTTATGTCGATCGCAACCAGTGATAACAAGAGGAAGAAAAGAAAAAAAAAAAAATGAAACTTTGCTGATTCTTGCGGGAAAAATCCCATAATTTAAAAAAAAAAAATGGAAGTCCACCAAAGATTTATTAAAGAATTTTTTTTTTTTTTTTTCTCTACGAAATAAATACTGGAAGCGGCAGAAATATATTACCCATTGTCACACTGTCACTTTATTCTCTACTTGCCTATTTAATAATTAATCATTAAAGAGTCTCACCATCGTTTTTTTTTATTATTATTTATGTACAGTCAGTCAGCGAAAGTTGTTGGGATTCAGGTCGAAAGATAGGTGTTGGCAGGCCGGTTCATCGCCAGTTTGTAAATAATTGTTTGTATTTTGTTATATCATTTACAAGGTTTGTTCTTCCCTTTATCTAAGTTTGTTTGATGTCAAGGTTTCCGTCTGGATATATATATATATATATATATATATATATATATATATATATAATAAACCATTTTCCTTAATTGGCTGTACTCCCAACTGCAATCATGCATTGTTCACCAAAGAACGTTTTAATCACTTTTCGTGATTTCATCACAACTTCAACGCTGAGAAGCATTTTCATGACGCATCACTTTGAAATACTCAACGTGTCAAAACGAAGTTCAATGGAATCTACAAGTCTCATTATACATTTACAAAGGGCCGATAAGCAACTAATTAAAATTGGCTAAAGTTTATATATATATATATATATATATATATATATATATATATATATATATATACCTTACCTTACAACCTTACAAAGGTTCAGCGCGATGATTTCTCATTTCGCGAAGGTCAAGCTTGTCGCCCCTCCTCTCGAGTTGGCCTGGTGAAGTAGTGAGTTGGATTCTTGCGCTCTCCACCTCACATAGCCAGGTACGCCCGGCTCATCGGGGATTGTTCTGAGCCAGGCGTCTAGTCTTCTTTTGAAGATTTCCACTGCAACTCCCTTCGTGTTTCTTAGGTCTTTGGGCAACTGATTAAACAGTTTTGGTCCTCTCACTACAAAACTATTTTCTTTCAGGGTTAAGGATGTTCCCTGTCTCGCCTTCAATTTGGGAATACGACACAGTCTACCGCTTCTACTTTCCATCGTTGTTTGGGGAGTTATGGGATTCAGAGTAAGATTAGGGACTAGTTTCTCCATTATTTTCCAAGTGTAAATAATGGTGTATCTCTCTCTTCTCCTTTCCAGTGAATATAGGTCTAGTTCTCGTACCTTTCCCAGTAATTTAGTTCTTTGCACCCATTGATCTTGGCTGTGAAGCTTCTTTGGATCCCCTCCAGCTGTCTAATGTCTTCTTTTTTATATGGGGAAGTTAGGACCGAGCAGTATTCTAATTTGGGTATGATCAGGGTTTTCAGTAGAGGAATCATTACATTCCTATCCCTTCGTTTAAAGGTTCTCAATATCTGACCCGTTATTCTCTTTGCTCTGTTTACTGCAATCTTATTTTGTGTTTCAAATTTCGCATCATCTGTCATTACAACCCCTAAATCTTTTGCTCTGGAATTTCTCTGAATTTCCTGTCCATTTGGGGTATAATATTCCATGGACTTTAGGTCTTCTCTTTTTCCGTACCGTAATAGCTGAAATTTCTCGGTGTTAAACTTCATATTGTTGTCTTCAGTCCACTTGTAGATTTTGTTTATGTCGGTTTGTAAAGATCCTATGTCTTCTGGGTTTCTTATTTTTCTACTGATCTTTGTGTCATCCGCAAAGGATGTTACTGTGCTGTCTCTGGTAACGTCCTCATCTATGTCAGTTAGCATGATTATGAAGAGTAGTGGAGCTAATACTGTTCCTTGTGGTACTGAGCTGAGGACCTCTGATTCTGATGAAGATACTCCTTGTACTGTAACGACTTGCCTCCGCTCACTAAGGAAATTATATATCCATTTCCCTACTTTTCCTGTTATTCCCATATATTTCAGTTTATGTATTATGATTCCGTGGTCACACTTGTCGAACGCTTTAGCAAAGTCTGTGTATAGTACATCATCGTTTTCATTACTTTCAAGTGAATCAATAATGTTGTTGTAGTGTTCCATTAGTTGTGATAGGCATGATCTGCCTGATCGAAACCCGTGTTGGTTATCATTGAATTTTTTCTGAGTTTCCAAAAAGTCATAGATTTTTTGTCTAACTATTCTTTCAAATATTTTAGTGAGATGAGATGTAAGCGACACTGGCCTATAGTTTTTGGCCTGGGATCGATCTCCTCCTTTATATATTGGGACTATGTTCGCGCTCTTCAGGATGCCCGGTATTTCTCCCGTGTCTAATGATCGTCTCCATATCCAGTATAGGGGCTCAGCGATTGCATTCTTGCAGTTTTTGATCTGTGGCATTCCATTTATCCGGTCCTGCCGCTGAGTGTGTTTTTAGTTTCCCTATGGCTTGTGTAATATCATCCGTCGTGAAGTCGAAATCCGTTATACTTTCCCCTTGTGGTTCTTCTTCAAAGAACGCGTTTCTATCGCAAATCAATTTGTCAGTTTTTGGGATACTGAAAGATGATTCATACTGAGCTTTTAATATTTCAGATACTTCTGTTAGATCATCAGATAAATCACTGTTCTCATTTTTTAAAGGTCCGATAGTCGCTTGGTTTTTCGACTTTCTTTTTGCGAAATTATAGAAGTACTTTGAGTTAACCTTTATCGCTTCTATAGCGTCATCTTCTTCTTTTTCTGTATGCTTCTCGATTTGTTCCTGTATGACGACATCGATACTTTGTAGTTTATCATTAATATTTTTCTGATGTTGTTATCTTTACAATTACTTAATTTTGCAGTCACTCTTTTTCTCTTTCGGAACAATGCCCTCTTTTGTCTTTCGAACCTGCTTCTCTTTCCTCTTTGTTGTATCTTTGGGACATGTTTTTCCACAATTTCTAACGTCTTCTCCTCTAACGTCATTAGCATCTCTTCCGTTGTCTTGGCCTCGAAAATGGTTTTCCAATCTATTACTTCCATGCTGGATGTCACATCTTCCCAGTTTATAGCTTTGGAGTGAAAATTAAAAATTTCGAATTTGCTTCGTTCTGTTGTGCGTGTTCTTTCCTTTCCTGTTGCCTTTATATTAGTTGTTATTTCAATGATATTGTGGTCTGATATCATAGTTGGGGAGATTTCTACATTATCAATTAGATTACTGTTGTTTGTGAATACCAAATCTAGGCAGTTGTTTTTTCTTGTGTTTTCTGTTATTCCCTGCGTTAACATAAATTCATCAGCTAAAGCTAGTAGCATTTTTACCTGCTCCTGGTCTTCTCGTGTGCCCCCCTTGTCCTGGTGGATACATATTTTTTCCTATCCTTTTATATTTCATGAATGGGAAATTAAAATCACCACAGAGAAAAATATTTGGGGTTGGAGAGTGTAGATCTTTTACTAAGTTTCTTACCTCTGTAATGGAATCTGAAAATTTTGAGGTTGGCGTGTTTGGGGGTCTGTACATTACAATTAGTACCATATTTAATTTTTCAATTTTTGCTGCTACACATTCTACGTAGTTGTTTGAGGTACTTATAACCATTTCTGCTATGTGCCTTTCGCGTGTGTAAATAGCACATCCTCCTTTACGTCTCACTGTTCTGTCGGCTCGGAGATGTTATAGTTGTCAATTTGTATTTCTTTTTTGTCAATACAGGACTCACAATTTTCACAGTTCGCCTGGCAGTCCTTTAGATGAGTTTCCGTGAGGCATGCAAAGTCTGCTCCGGCTTCTTGCATGAGTCCTTTCAGGTATGCAACTTTGTTCGTGGACTGGTTTGATTTAAAGCCCTGTATGTTGGCTAGGATTATTTTTATTTTTTCTCTTTCTTTTTCGCATACAGGTGGTTCCGCTTTGTTTTCCGATGGGGGTGCCGGTTTCGTTGCCTTGTGGTCCTCCGAGAATTTACCTCTTTTTATCTTTGTCGGTACCTGTTGTCCCGATAACGCATGAAGTGTCTTTGTTCGTACCTTCTGTCCGGCTCTCGGATTTCTATATTTATATTTGTCAGCTGGTTTTGTAATTGCTGGAGAGTATTTAGCAGCTGAAATGTGTTGGCTGCGTCTAAAAAATTTCCACTCTTCTTTGATGTTCGTTTTTTCTGTTCCCTCGGTGCGTTCCTTTGAGGGTGGTGGTATCGGCATATATATATATATATATATATATATATATATATATATATATATATATATATATATATATATATATATATATGAAAATGAAAATGAATGAAAATGAAAAGGTTTATTGGCAGACTATAGTCTATATGACAAATATTATTAATACAATGACAGTTCATATACTAACGATAGAAATATATACAATTGATTAGAAATAATACTGTAATGTCGAAGTTAAGTGGAGCTACAGACAGACGTTTTCGTACCAAGAGGTCCATAGCTTAGAGGATAAATGGCAGGACTCATGGATAGCTTGGATGATCGGGTTGGTTGATTTTTTAATTCTTTGCATTAGACTGTGTTGAGCACGTCTTGTTACCTCCGGGAAGCTCGGGATATTGCGGATAGCAAACATTTGCGAAGCTGAGCATCTCGGGGGTAATTTATGTAAGAGTCTAAAAGACCTGTTGTACAGCAAATTTAGGGTTCTGCCAGAACCTTTTTTATAATTCACCCACAGTTGCTGACCGTATATATTACTGCAGAAAGTACGAAAGAGAGTGTCTTTAGTTTCACTTGTACAGAATCGAAAGTTCCTTATGGTCATATTCGCTTTAGCACACAGGCTTCGACAGTGTTTTCTTATATCCGAGTCATCACTCAAGGAGCTGGTAATAGTTTGACCCAAATACTTAAACTCTTGTACTTCCTCAATTACTTCATCATTCATTTTAAACCTTATATCAGCTGGCTGATTACAGCTTTTCGGATGAAATTGCATAACCTTAGTTCTTGTAACATTAAAAAGAATATCATGTTTCTGCGAATACGCTTCGCAGACTTTTAGTAGCCGATCCAGACCTTTAACAGGGGGACTTATTAACACCATATCATCGGCATAAACTAAGTTATTTATTCTTGTGTTATCTATACAACATCCCACTGTTGCCTCATTAAGTGAAGCAATTAATCCGTCGATATACACATTAAACAGCATAGGGGAGAGCAAGGAGCTTTGTCTCACCCGGCAAGAGGAGCCAAAACACTCGGATAGTACATTGCCTCACCTAACAGTGAAAGATTGGTGGGAATACCAAAATTTCAATAAATTTAATATGTACATGGGAACCTTCCTGTCTTCTAGTTTTGCAAATAAAATATTGTGGTTCACCCTATCATATGCCTTACTTATATCTAGGAAACAGCTATAAATAGTTGAATTACTGTCAATGTATTTAGATATTGTTTCTTTAAGTACATAGATACACAGGTCAGTTGAGTGGGACCTTTTAAAGCCAAACTGATTAGGAGATGTCCATAGGAAATCATTTAATCGGCGTAACAAGAGTTTTTCTAGTAGTTTCGAGAAGCAGGAAGCGACAGCAATATGCCTGTAATTATTGCTGGACAGAATGTCTCCGTACTTATTTTTTGACCAGGGGCAAGATATATACCCTCATGAACTCTGCAGGGATATAGCTATGAGCAAGCATGGCTGATAGGAGCAATGATATATGCAGACATACTACGTCATTTGCATATTTTAAGTGCTCATTCCATAAGTCATCTACCCCTGACGCAGAACCAGTCTTTAACTTTAACGTCAGAAAATGATATCAAAGTATTTTCCTTTGTCCCTCCCACAATCGTTTCGCTGCAATCTATCTTAAGATTATCCCTACTCACACTGTTAAGAATGTTAGAATAGTGGTTTTTCCACAGCTTTGCAATTTCATCCTCCCCCGACACCCCATCGATTGTCGGAGGGAGGACATTTTTGACACCCGTTTGATTCTTAACAAATTTCCAAAAATTTTTATTATTGTTATTTATGCGAGCTTCACAGGCTTTTGATGCTCGAATAGACTCTTCTTCCTGTTTACATCGCCTTATGGCCGCCTTATACTGACCCCGACTTCTACACATATTCAAGTATACTGGTCCTAATCTGGGTCTACCATGAAAGCACCACAAATTATGTATAGGCGTCTTTCGATTCCCTCTTCAGGGGGGCAATAAAATCATTCCATCCAGGAATAATCTTAGTATGATAGTTGTAAGATTTAATCATTGGGCTTCCTGCTTCTCTTAACAGGGATATTATCTTATTATAATACCTATCTATGAGTTTACAGTGAGAATCATTTGAGCAAGGATTATTGCAGGCAAGGTGCAAAATTTCTAAATTATTAAAGAGGTGACTTGTTCTGTCTTTGTATTCTATTCTCTGCTGCATCGTAACATTGGACCAATCGACGCGATTATTCTTATCTATTGAGTTCTTGTTAAGTCGTGTTGCGCATAAATTGGTAACGTTAATTAATATTTCTAATGGTCTATGATCAGAAAGAAGGAAATCATGCAGAATATGAACTCTAACAATTCGATCCTTTAGATTATTACTAGTGAGACAATGATCAATCCACCTGGTGGTACCACTCATATCACTAACGTATATAAAATTACCACTGGTTACCCCTAATACATCTATATCACTTATACTTAAATTGGCCGACTCGCACATGTTACCCAATTCTACAAAGAATTCCGAGTTCACATGTGCGTTAAAGTCCCCCGTTATTATACAGTGAGAATATTTGGGGTTATCTGATAATGACTTAATTTTGTACAGCAAATCAATGTATTCATCTAGATTACTGCCGTTGTTGTATGGTAAATAGCAGTTTACAATTAATATGCAATCATTGTTCACTTGTAATTCAATGCCTAACAACCTTACATTATCGCTTGTTAAAAATTGTATATGTTTTGACAAATTTTTCCTTATTAAGAAAGCAACACCACCAAAAGGCCTACCGTACATTAATTCATCTGATAAGTGTACTGCTGATGACGCATGGTACATAAAGTCATCATGGATGGTCGAGAGGAATTTTAGCTCTTGCTTAGGTAGCCAGTGCTCCTGCAGGAGTATCAAATCTGCACTGTCGCAGATTTTATGAACATCTACATTTGAATTCCTCACTGACCTTACATTATATGAGATTATTTTCAACAAGTTATCCGCCATGACTGATAGAGAATTTATTATTAGTAAGATTATTATTATTATACACAGTACAACTTTCAGGCATTACCGTTAGGGCGCCTATTATTATTATTATTATTTTGCCTGTTATCAAATATATATATATATATATATACACACACACATATATATGTGTGTGTATATATATAATATATGTATATATGTTATATATATATACAGGGCGTCCCAAAAAAATGTATACACACTTTAAATAATTATAAAGGCAGTGTTTATTAAAATACATTCCATTTTCAAAATGTAATAGAATCTACAGACATTATTTAATTGTTTTGTCAACGCCTGTTTTCAAACTGACGTCCGTTCTGGTCCAGGCACTGCTGATAACGCGAAGCAATGGAATCGCAAACATCACGAAACATTTCGTTTGGTATTTGTGTGCATTCTCGTTCAATGGCTGCTCTCAATTCAGCGACTGTTGCAGGTTTTATAGCATAGACTTTGTCTTTTAAGTATCCCCATAAAAAAAAGTCTAGTGGTGTGAGGTCTGGTGAACGCGGAGGGTATTCTACGAAACCCCTTCGTCCAATCCACATCCACATCGTGCCAAGTACCACTCGCAATACTCCACTCTTCGGTCCGGATTATCTTCATTAATAGCATGGACTAATCTTGGAATGTAACTTTTCCATTGACAGCGCTTCAAAATGCGTTGGACAGATGATTCTGAAATTCCTACCTCACGACTCGCTTGCCGCACAGATTTTCTTGGACTTTGGTGATACGTTTCCAGTACTCTTTCTTGCTTTGTGGGGCTTGTCGATGTCCGTGGTCTTCCGGAACGCTTCTTGTGGACATTCTGAACAGTTCCATCGGCTTCAAACTTATCTCTAATTCGAGTGATGGTAAGTCGCGTTGGTGGATCTGTTTGAAACTCCCTCCTAAACTGTCTTTGCACTTCAACTGCGTTTTCACACTTCCAGTAGCATTTTAGAATGAATTTCCTTTGTTCAAAGCTTAGTCTGACTGCCATTATTAATTCTAATGGGTTTAACTTGGAAAGAAAGAAACATCAATTGAGCTATCAGCTGTTAAAGTGTGTATACATTTTTTGGGACGCACTGTATATATATTATATATATATATATGAATAGAAACGACATAAGTGTTAAGGAACGTCTCTGCACACGAGGAGGAGAGATAACGAATAAATGAAAAATGAGGCGAACCGCCCGGGAATCGAACCCAGGGCCTTCCAATTGCCGGTTGGACGCGCTACCATTATGCTACGGACCTCGATTAATCACAAATCGAAATTCTCCCACATAGGGCAGAAACCAATGCCCTGAGAGGGCACCCTCGCAAATCGTGAATATGCGCATGTAACTGCAATGACCACGCAGTATATAAATGAATAGAAACGACATAAGTGTTAAGGAACGTCTCTGCACACGGTTCGCCTCATTTTTCATTTATTCGTTATCTCTCTCCTCGTGTGCAGAGACGTTCCTTAACACTTATGTCGTTTCTATTCATTTATATACTGCGTGGTCATTGCAGTTATATGCATATATATATATATATATATATATATATATTATATATATATATACAGGGTGGTCCAAAAGTCCCTATCTATTTTTCTGAAATAATTATATTTCTATTTTATTTTCCACAGGCCATGGATGATGATGATGAATGTACAAGAATGTATGATGGTAGTAACACTACGTATCCAAGGGAAGAAGTGCAAAGAAATTCGAGAAAAATTTGAAAGAAGATTTCACAAACCAGGACCTACAGACAAAGCAATTCGCGAGCTGATCAATAAATTTAAAAGAACAGTATCTGTTTATGATGAGGCAACATCTGGAAGTCCAGGTACCTCTCAAGAAAATGTCGAATTGGTAAGAAATGCCTTTGAAACAAATCCTGGAATGTCAACTCGCATAGCATCACGTAGACTGAGCTTATAAAAAACGACTGTTCTAAAGTTTTTAAAATCAACACTAAAAAAAGAAAAGTTACCATATTCAAGTGCTACATGAGTTACAAGAAGAGGATTATCGAAGACGAGCCGTCATGTGCACAGAATTGATTGAAGAAATTCGTACCAAAAACTTATTAAACCACATTCTCTTCAGGGATGAAGCGACATTCCAACCAACCATGCGGAAAGGTTAATCGACATTATTGCCATATCTGGGCTAGTGAAAAACCAACCGAGTTCTACGAATGGGAGAGAGGCTCTCCTAAAGTTAATGTCTGGTTGGATATGACAAGATCGAAGATTTACGGATTTTTATTCTTTGCAGAAGCTACGGTAACAGGGCCAATTTATCTTGACATGCTTCAGCAGTTTCTTGAATTCCAGTTTCGTTCAGATAGCATTCTCGACACTGTTGTCTTTCAACAAGATTGAGCTCCATATCACTATGCAAACATTGTTCGGGCGTAGCTTGATAAGCTCTTACCAAATCGGTGGAGTGGACGTGGTGGAAACAGGCCCTGGGCAGCACGAGATCTGGGTTCAACACCATTAGACTTCTTTGCGTGGGTCTTTATAAAGCCTGAGGTTTACAAAACAAGAGTTACAGACTTGTAGGATCTGCGAACCCAAGAGATGCTTGAGAATGTGTTCAGCAATGCAGTGGACAGATTTGAAATTTGCAGAGACTGATAGTACTCACGTCGAATCTTAGACCTACGCTTGATAAGTAAATATACATCTAATTATGTTACTACATTTTTATCCTAAAATACTAATATTTCAGCAAAATAGATAGGGACTTTTGGACCACCCTGTATATAACAGTAGCCTTTCACAGCAACTTGTATAAAAGTTAATGAAACTCTGGGTGCATATTAATAATATATTACGCTTTGTCTTCTGAGCGTCTCATCCTTCATTCGAGGTGTCAAGAGATTTCAAGAAGACGAAAAGAACAACCAAAGTTTTTCTCAAAGTATTTTCATTTAAAATTTTGGGCATTTTCACATCACTTTGAATGGGTATATATATATATATATATATATATATATATATATGACCATAAACCATAGCCATAGTTTTTGCAACTGTTTTTACTGGGTGTTTAAAAAAAAATACCACTTAGTATGGAGAGGGAGGGGGTACTTAAAAAATATATTTTTTGTTGCTATATTTTTTTTAAACAATATTATTATTAAAAACAAGCAAATAAACACACAAATACTTACATAAACAAAAACCACACAACTGTAAGTGGTAAACATTGACATATTAGCGCCATATAAGTGGTAACATTTTTTTGAAACACCCTGTCGTATAGTGGTTGCAAGCTTACTTGTTTGCTTGTAAGAAACTTGAAATTCCAATCGGTTTTAAGTTCAGTACTTTTTTTTTTTTGCTTAGAAGTCCATTCATTAGAGGCTGACAAAAAAAATAGCCTGAAACAGATTTTAATGAAAGAGTATGAAAATCATATCAAATTTCTGTAAACCAAAGTTTCGAGTCAAATGAACGCAATGCAGATTTGATTACATATAATTAAATTAATCTCTTCAACAGTTTGTAAGTTGTTTCAGGTGTGTAAATAGTGTCATGATATAACTTAAAGTAATTTCATTTAGAAGCCTACTAATTCGTCGCGAAAAGAATAATGCAGGAATTCTAAGAGCGAATGGAGTCAATCAGCTAAAGATTTTATGACCTTTTCCTAACATCAGTTACTAGAAACGTACTTATTTGACTAACTTTGAAAATAAATGGGAAACTGACTAAAAATAACTTTATGTAATGCTTGTATTTTCAATTACTTACTTATATGTCTATTCGGTATTGGCTTGCTGACAGTAATTTGTATAATAATGTAACTAGGTTAAATACGTAGGTTGTTTATTGGTCACCACCTGATCTTTCGATTAAAACAAATAAATGTCATCAATGAAGAAGATTAATAGGCTTCGTGGGTTTTCTTCTTTTTTTTTGTTTCATTAGCAAATATAAAAGAATAATTGCAGTAATTAACAATCAGAGAGTTTGTATTGATGTGCAAATATTACAAGTGGGGAATGTTCAGAATTAAAGAGTAATTTCATGGATAACAAATATAGAGTGATTTAATGGTATTGAGATACAATAATTAGGATGATAATATACAGTACGTAATAAACAATAATAAGCCTACATGCGGTGTCACTGTTACATAAAAAACTCGCCTTCTCCTTCTTACTGAAAATCAGGTGTCTGGGACAATTGACAGCAACCCCTTTTCTGTACCCTCGCACTTTTTCTGTACTCAATTAATTTCATCGGTGGATGTTCCGGAATGACCTAACTTGCTCTCGCATTCTCGAACTTGAATCTTCCGAATTCCGCACGCTCTGGCTACGGCTTACATGCTAATCTCAAACAAAATACATCTGCACTGTCTACCTTTCTCCTAATTCTACTGACTATCCAAAACTCTTTGATTAACTCACTTCCAAAGTGAAACACATTCTATTCCACTCCCCTTCCGATGAAATCTCTATTTTAGGTGATTTCAATGTTCACTACCCCATTTGGCTTTCCTCCCATTTCACTGACATCCTTGGTGAAATAGCTAGCAACTTCTCTATCCTGAATATCCTACAGCACGTTGTTCAACACCTTATTCGTATCCCCGATCGTCTGGGAGATAGGCCCAATATTCTGGATTTACTTCCAGCCACTTATCCTTCCTCTTACTGTCAAACTTTTTTCTCCGTTGGGTTCTTCCAGCCACAATCTTATATCTGTTTCCTGTCTTATCGCGCTAGTTCGGCCTTTGGATCTGTGGAATCAGACGATGACTTCACAAAATACAAGCTCGGAAGAAAAATGTTAAAGGTTCGAGACGAATTAGTGTTATTACGTTTCCAGAAATACCTCACTTCTCCCTCTCACTAGATCCTGTACTCATGTACAGTCTCCTGCAATAGTCGCGCTCCACCCCTGTGTAGCCCTCTCCGAGATGTAGCAGCAAAGCAGTCCCTCTTTCTCCCTCACCCTCACTCCCTCCCTCTCCTTCTCCCCCTCTTTAGGTGTTGTCATAGTAATACTTTTATTTTTTGAAAACCAATGACAGGATAAATATATTGTTTACTGTAGTTTTGGTGGTAATGCTAAGACGACTATGTATTTTATTCATGCATTATTCCTAATATTTAGGGAATAGAGTAGTTAGGTTATTTCACAGACGTGGGATACTCTAAAAACCTTCAATCATAGGCTTGTGATGTGGCCATGTTATAGTTAAAGTGTAAGATAAGTTGTAGTATCGACTTTCCCTCCAGGCAATAACATTTCTGTTTAAAGTCCATGCATCATCAACAAATGATTATCCAGAAAAAGGTCTATCCATGGAGAGATAATGATAACATAGTTCACTTTTTTGTTGCAAAAATAAACATGAATCAAGTAAATTTAGGGATTTTCTTAAGAACATACAAAACATAATGTTCAAATTATAAGGAACTGACAATTGTTCAAGTAAATAAATATATATTTACTACATCACAACCAGAGATGGGCACAAAATACTTTAAATGTAATTAAATACTAAATACATTACTTCCTTAAAAAAGTATTTAAATACTAAATACATTACATCAAAAATGTATTTAAATACATTTCAAATACATTTATAAATACTTATCTAACTATATCATGCCAGAATTTTTTCTAAAATCTATCTCTTGGTAACATTAGTTTATTGATATTATCATCTATTAGACTTTATAAACATATATGCATAACTCTTAAGTAGGGCAATTTTTTATTGACTTAAAAACAAAACAAAATTGACTTTATTTTCCTCCAAAATTGACTTTATTGACCTAATAAATATGTACCATTAAATTGTCTAATTTGACTTATTGTAAAGCAATTTTCGTGATTACAAACTACTAGTTGTGTAATTTTAGTGATAAATTGTATAATCTATTTATAGATTGATACATAAAACTAATATATGATATTATACAACACTCCACATGCAGTCAGTTAACACCTTTAAATACAATTATTCCACATCTGCATTATACAACACCGCAATACAGTTTTTAACATTTTTGGATTTGAAGTGTCTGTCTTTGGCTAGGAGTTTTCGAAGAATCTAAAAACTTCTTTTGACTGATGCTGAGGTAGGTTGACAGTTTTTTAGTAGAACGTATAATGATGGAGATATAGCATTCCTGGTCATCAAAATTATATCCTTGATATCATTTGTTTGCAAACGCTTTTGATATAATTTTTTATATTAACATAATCTTTTCCAAAATATATGGTATTGACCGCTTCGTATACTTCTTTGATAGTAAAATCTGTGCTCTCCATTTTTTCTGAAAGAGAACATAATGAAGAGTACTGTTCTTGCAACTGTAAGAGCTGAAAACCTAACCCATCTGATTTGATGCCAGCTTTCGCTCTTTTAATGAGGATCCCGTTGCCCTTGAATCCTTCCACAATCTGTCTTACTTTTGGAAGATGTCTTGCGTAATAAAACGCTGCATTCAACCAACTGGCCCATCTAGTAATGACTGGATCAGGTGGCTTAGATGATTAGAAAGATTTTGTATTTTGTTTCAGGGCGCAAATTGTTATCTGACAGTTGAGGCTAAGAAATGTATTTGCGAACTGTATTTAAAAATATGTATTTTTGAAATAACAAATACTCTTTCAAAGTATTTAAATATGTATTTAAATACACACCGAAAAAAGTATTTATAAATACAAGTATTACAATACAAATGTATTTAAATACGTATTTAAATACATATGTATTTAAATACTGCCTATCTCTGATCACAACCATAACATTACTATAAACAATTACTCAATACTTGGTCCATCCTCCATTATTATTAATGATCTCTCGTAGCCTATTTGGAGCAGATACCACGTGATTGTAGATGACTTGTGGGTTCCTGCGAAAAAGTTCTCACTCTGCTATGGTGTTCCAGCAGGTGCCGAGTTGTCCGCTCCTGGCCAGGCTCCCAAGCGTTAACCACATTTGCTCACACATTTTCAATGGGGTTTAGGTTAGACATTTTCAATGGGATTTAGGTCACACCCCATGGTAGGCCAGTTCAGCAGCTCGACATCTCGTTGTTCCTGAAGCCACCGTCTGATGATCCTGGCAGTATGAACAGGGCAGTTATCCTGTAAAAAGAAATTAGCAAAACTTGGGAGTTCACATTTCATCAATACTTTTTTGAAGTTGTCTTAAGAGGACGCAAAAATAAATAAATAAATAAAAATAAAGATACATTTAAAATTACATTTAAAACTACAGTACATTTACTAATGTCCTCCTTTAATCATATTACCTTAAAATATACACTGTTTGACCTTAATTAAGTCATTTTCTTGAAAGCATATTCTGTGTAATGAAAATAATTTAGCTGTGTTACTTACCGGCATAAATATAATCCGCTCAGGATGGGGCAAAGCGTATGTCCTTACGGTTGGCAGCATCACCTCCTCCAGTATCTCTAAATACTGGTCGGTTGTAAACCGACCGTTAATTTCTGCCAGCTCTACAATGCCGTACAGGTGCATCCATCACTACACGTTGCAGGTCACGTGTCCATTCCTTGCCACTACATATGTGTTGGCGGGCATACCTCGTATTGTCTGGGTTGAGTCGTCCAAGTTACGTCACTGCCATGTACGAGCTGTAAGTCGTTTCCTTTTTACCCTACTTTAACCCATTTCTTATATTTAGGTTTTAGTAACACATTTGCTCCCCCAGTCTTCTCCTAGTTTGTTTCGGGTTTTTTTTGCTGCACAAGGTGCAGCGGACATTGTAGTGTATATATATATATATGTTAACCCCTCTGTCTATGGCCTGGATTGGTTCGAAGTCGACGGGGGTTCTGGTTAGGTGGCAGCAACGGATGTGTTACTTGCAGTAGTTTTCTTCTATATTACTCTCCGAGTTCTTCTATAATGGCTCGGAGGATTCAGGGAGGCTTACTAAATTCTCTGAAGATTCCCTGACTCTTCTTACAACGTATCAGGGAAGTTTAATGACAAAGTTCTTCTGAAGAGAGCAAGGCTCGAAGGAGAAGATAAAGACTATCTTTTACTGTATTTTACCGCTAAAATGTACAGGTAGTGCTCAGCCTCTGAATTGACTTCTGAATGAATATGGAAGATATTTCTGGGTTTATATACCCCGATTTTACTAACATCATCATTATTAAATGTTGAAGAGGCTGTATTAGGCATTAGGCTGTATTAGGCATTCTTATATTAAGATATGTATATGAGCAAATAATTAAAAGTTTAAGGCAAAACATGACTTCATCTTTTATAACTCCAAAATTGATCCCAATGAACAAAAAAAAAAAAAAAATCGTCGGGTGTACATTAAATGGCGACATAATGTCGTGTTGGACATTTAGTACAATCTAAGTACATCACTGAGTACGGTGTAATTTTGGTTTATTCCAATTATGGTTATAATTACCAATTCATTCATATTTACTTATCGTTAATTACAATTCCATTAAAGTACATTTTACTACGTTATTAAGTACATTATTACATTATATTAAATTATTTCAGTTAATTACAGTTAATTATAGCTTTGGTTTGTTTTACAGTGTTTCATATTAATAGACAATTAAGATGTTAGGATACAAAGTACTTGGGCATATACGGTATATATGAAAATTATTTCACGAAAGTAACACGTGAAAAATATTTATGATGAATAAAACCACGAAGGAAACAGATGGTGCTCAAGCGCTTTCGTCTAATGACATCCTCAGGAACACTGAAGTACATAAAGAGTTACAACCTATAATAAGTTACAGAAAAAAAAATCTATATATATATTACAATAAACGGAAAAACAAAACTAAAGGATTGTGGAAGGGGGCACACAAATTTATAAGGAAAAACTATCGATTTTTAGCACAAGATTAAAAGAATTGTTTCCAACCAATGTTATAGATAAAAAAAAATATATATATATACAAATTTATACTGGAAATCTGCCCGGGTTTTAGCACTCTGCTCTTTTTGTATAAAAAAAAAAAAAATTGAACAATTATCGATTTTTAGCACAAGATTAGAAGAATTGTTTCCAACCAATGTTATAGATAAAAAAATAAAATATATATACAAATTTATACTGGAAATCTGCCCGAGTTTTAGCATATCGATTTTTAGCACAAGATTAAAAGAGTTGTTTGCAACCAATGTTATAGATAAAAAAATAAAATATATATACAAATTTATACTGGAAATCTGCCCGGGTTTTAGCACTCTGCCCTATTTTTTGTATATAAAAGTGAAAAATAAAAGTTAGTGGCATACAAATTTACCAAAGATTTAGCGTTCTACCTTTCTTATCTAAATCTGTTCTGAAGGAATTCAAAACAACAGGATCGAGTTGAAAAAGACCTTTGCTTATGTTGAAGTTATTTGTTAGTTGGATAATGGCAGACTCAAGAATATTTCTATTAACAATGTTGCTAGAGTGGAATAAAACTGAAGCATTATTCCAATCAATACAGTGGGATAACTCTGACAAATGGACAAAAAGGGCACTGGACAATTGTCCTGTTCTAACGGAATATTGATGCTGTTTTATACGTGTGTGCAAATCCTTTCCCGTCTGACCTATGTAAAAGGAATCACATTGTTTACAACCAATTTTATAGATAATGCCTGAATTATTGGTAGGGCTATTTTTTACTATGATATTTTTCACAATATATATATTATATATATATATATATATATATATATAATATAACACACGTGATAATGTTTATAAATTTAAATTAGAGCAGAGTCACTTTCGCGGTGGTTAGCAGACTTCGAACACTCGCATAAGCATTTATGAGATCGCGAGAAATTAATTAATTTAAAAAGAATACATGTGAACGTACGTATATGTACGTATGAATTAGACAACAGATAATTTGCGTTATGCGAGTTTGGTCCCTATGTAAAAATTAATAATTGATATAAAGATCATACAGGAATTATTCATTTTTACACACACACACACACACACATATATATATATATATATATATATATATATATATATATATATATATAAACACCTCCACAAGGGTTTGAACCCAGTACCTTTTAAGTAGGTAAGTGCGCTAGCCACTACACTGCGACCGGATAAAAATTAGCACGGCCTGTCACAACCGAGGAAACTCATAATGCTTTAGTGTCCAGAGGCATTTTACGTGATAACCCTCCTGCACTCGAGGTAATGACCAGCACTTCATTGAAACTATTTGGTGCAACGTACATCCCATAAATGGAATATCATGCATGAACACGTATGATTTTTGATAGTGAAAAAAATCGCCCCTACCAGGGTTAGAACCTATTACTTTTTGAGTAGAAGTTGTGGGCGCTAGCCGCTACACTATGACAATGGGGGTCGATTTTTTTTATTAGGAAAAATTGTGCGTGTTTATGGTTAGGTTTTAACTAAGGTTAGGTTAGGTTAACCTAACCTAACCTAAAATAAAACAAAAAACTAGGTGTGTAAAATCCTGAGCTTAGGTAACATGAAGCAGCGGTAATTTGATATCGAGTTTTTTAATTAAAATCGTAACGCGAATGAAATTCCAAAAAATATTTATTATGTACGATAAAAGAGCGCATTTTTAAACTTTTTAATGGAACCCCTCCATACCTTAACGCAAGCGTAAGTGATTACAAATTTGAAAAAAATAAAAGACATCACATGCAGGCGATAATGTAATTTCAATGACCTCCAATGAAAACATAGGAGGAATTTGCCGATTTAGGAATATATATATATATATATACAGGAGAGAGAGAGAGAGAGAGAGAGAGAGAGAGAGAGAGAGAGAGAGAGAGAGAATATCGTGCACTGAAAATAAAAAGAGGGTCTGGGAAAGAATGTTATAGAAATGTAGACTGGCAATGATGAAAGGAAAACTTGAAATGAGTTGTAGAAAAAATGCAAGAAGAATGTTAAGCAAAAGGTATGAAGAAGTAAAAGGAGAGTAGATAAAAAGTAGGGAAGGAAGATGAATGAGCAACGTGTGGAAAACAAAAGTTATTCTGAAAAGAAGTGAAGGCAAAAGTTACTCTGGTAGAAATACTGGTATAATATTATAAAATGAGAATAACAGTGTGTTGTGGGCAGTGAGCAAATACCCGAGATAAAAGAGTATCTTTTAATAAGGTTGTAGGGAATGTAGATAAACAGCGAGCAAATGTGCATGAATGGGTTTGGGGGTTTTGTGGCATATGTACAGTATAATTCAATTACCTTCGCCACCTTAAATTTAAGGCATTCCTGGAATCTGTATACGCGTCTGTGAGTTTGTCGCTGATTGACTAGCGCGCAGTTCATTTGTACGAAACGAAGTATTTCATTTACTGTAAATGGGTATTTATACTGTAAAATTGTAAAAGGCAATTTACTCGCTAAACGATAATTGCTCAATCCAATAATATAAGCTTAATGATCTTAACCTGCAATGTTGATAAGATTTTTTTATGCAAGAAGGAGGAGCCAAGCGCGAATGTCGCAAAACCGCACCCGCCCATAGAAGAAGAAGAGAGCCAAACTCAAGGTCCAGTGTTTTGGAAATGCCTAGACACTCTGCGCTTGAAAGATTGGATGTCATAGACAGGGGGCAAGATGGATTGAGGAAGATTGTTCCAGAGCTGATCGGTTGAGTAGATGAAAGATTGAAAATACCGATTAAAGGAGGAAGCATGCAGTTGGAGAGTTCAGAAGAGCAGTGTCCGTTATAATAGCGATAGTAAAGAGAGATGGGGCAACATTGCGGCGAAGAGAGAGAGATTGAAGACAGTGAGTAAGAGGCGGGGAATTGATGAGACGAAAAGCCTTTGATTTCACCCGGTCAAGTACAGCTGTGTGGATTGAGCCACCCCATACATGAGAAGTATACTCCATACAGGGGCGGACAAGACCCCCTGTACAGAGACAACAACTGACTGGGGGCAAGAAACTGCGGAGGCGGTACAGCACACCTAAGCTCTTAGAAGTTGTTTTGGAAAGAGAGTATATGTGATATTTCCAGGAAAGATCACGAGAAAAGAAAACGCCAGAAATGTTAAGAGAAGAGGAAGGATTGAGTTGTGTATTGTTGAAGGTAAGTGTATAGTCGTGTGGAAGATTGTGACGAGTAGACAGATGGAGGAACTGAGTTTTTGAGACATTGAAAGCGACAAGGTTTTCTCTGCCCCAATCAGAGATAGGAGAAAGATTAGAGATCAAGTGCACCATAGCCGTCCTACGCGAAGCATGGGGTAGCTGTTGGGAGGGACGATTTGTGAAACGGGTGGAGAAGTAAAGAGTGGAATCATCAGCATGAGAGTGGGTAGGACAGGAAGTGCGACTTAAGAGATCATTAATAAATAAAAGGAAACGAGTAAGTGACAGGACAGAGCCCTGAGGAACACCACTATTAATAGCTTTAGGAGAAGAACAGTGACTATCTACAACCGCACCTATAGATTGGTCAAAAAGGAAATTCGAGATGAAAGTACAGATAGAAGGATAGGAACCGAAGGAGGGTAGTTTGGAAATTAAAGATTTGTGCTAGACTCCATCAGAAGCTTTTGATATGTCTAGCGCAATAGCAAAAGTTTCACCGAAATCCCGAAAGGAGGATGACCAAGAGTCAGAGAAATATGCAAAAAGATCGCCAGTAGAACCCTCCCTTGCGGAACCCATACTGACGATCTGAAAGAAGATTGTGAGTAAAGAGGTGTTTAAGAATCTTTCTATTTAGGATAGATTCAAAAACTTCAGAAAGGCAAGAAATCAAAGCAATTGGACGATAGTTGGAGGGATGAGAGCGGTTACCCTTCTTTGGGACAAGCTGAATGAAAGCGGACTTCAAACAGGAAGGAAAAGTACCAGATGAGAGACAAAGACGAAAGGGTTTGCCTAGGCAGGGAGTCAGCACAGAAACATAGTTCTTAAGAACAATAGGAGGAACACCATGAGGACCGTACGCCTTCCTAGAGTTAAGCCCAGATAGGTCAGAAAGAACTTGTTTGTAAGAGATTCTAATTTCAGGCATAAAGTCAGAGGGAGAAGATGGAGGAACAGCACCGGAATCGTCCATGGTTGAGTTGTAAGCGAAAGTTTGAGCGAGGATTTCAGCTTTGTCAGGAGAAGAGACGGCTCTTGAGCCGTCGGAATGGAAAAGGGGACGATGTAAAGTTGTTGAAGAGGTTGTTAGCTAGATACCAGAAAGAGCTAGAAGAATTAAAATTGGATAGGTTTTCACATTTTTGTCGGATGAAGGAATTTTTGGCGAGTCAAAGAACAGATTTTACACGATTTCATTCAGAAATATAAGCTGAGTGAGAGTCAGGATTTGGACGACAACAGTATCTTCTGAAAGGCTCCTCTCTGTTGCGGATAGCATTAGAACAAATAAAGTTAAACCAAGGTTTTTTGCATGAGTAGTATGAATAGAATATGGAATGTACGCCCATGCCTGAAGGAATCACCTCCGTGATGCGCTGAGCACACTCGGAGGGGCCCCGACCGCGGAAGCAGTAATCATTTCATGGGAAACCACAGAAGTACTGCCTAAGGGCCTTCCAATCAGCTGCGCCAAAGTGCCAAAGGCCTCTCCTCTTGGGAAGATCGAAAGGCCGAGTTGGAGCAATAGGACAGGAAATAGATATAAGATTGTGGTCGGAGGAGCCCAACGGAGAAAAAAGTTTGACAGAATAAGAACAAGGATGAGTGGTTAGAAATAAATCCAGAATGTTGGGCTTATCTTCAAGGCGATCGGGAATACAAGTAGGGTGCTGTACAATCTGCTCTAGGTCATTTGGGATAGAAAATTTGTCAGCCAGTTCACCAGGAATGTCAATGAAATGGGAGGAAAGACAAAGGTGGTAGTGAATATTACCCTCATATATTTAAAGTTTGTTTATTTAAGAATTCATTCCAGGTAACTTCCCACATACATAAAAAAAAGAAACATTCAATTTCATCGCTTTACGACTCAACTTGGATGACTCATCATCCCTTTATCAAATTTCTCTTATCAACTTTTAGAGTTATTTATCAAATAAGATAATTCACGTCTCATAGCTTTCATATTCTGATCTGTATTTTCTAAAAACAACATGAGAATGTATATCTATTTCTTTTTATTTTTGTTTGTAATTTATTTTCAATTAAAATAACTTTACAGGTTATAAAATTTAATTGATTTCACTGAAACAAAACTAAAATTTCCCCTGTTATCCTTTTAAGCTCTTGCAAATAAGTCCTCACGCAAAGAAACATAATCGCTCTCTTTCACACACACACACACACACACACACACACATCAAACAAAAACCGTTTTATGTTCTATGAAATTTTATTATATGTATTTTGTTGAAGTTTTAGTAAATCTTTGGGTAAATAATTTAATCACTGTTATTCTACTTGAGAAAACACATACTCAGAACTTTCGTTTTGAAGGCAAAGCTTGGGACTCATCTTTATATGGAACTAGGCATTTCATTATAGCACTTCAGCTTTTTAGGCGGGGGGAACAATTTGGGTGCAGGTGGAGGTCCAGGGGAGCGGGGGAGCTGGGGGAGCTTGCAAACCATAAGGAGAACAGCATTGCATAAGAGGAGGTGTGAGAGAGCTCATTAACGGATATGAGCTCACAATTCCATTCGCAACTTTCTCAGCATAAACACACGCCATATTTCTAGGAGAGGAAAATATCGACGTTATTCTATGGCTGGAAGATCACGCACCCTTTATTCGGGTTTTGTATAAAGTCGTAGAAAGACACGTCTGCGCGGAGCATCACTTATGGAAAATTTAAACGTAATAATTACAAAGTTACCGCATGGGAAGGGAAAAGGCATTAAAGTGGGATACTAAGAGTAAGTGGGACTCGAACCCACGTGGCGTGGTTTCAGAGTTTCTGACCAATCACGTCATCCAGACCCTCCAAAAAGGTTCTTTCAAGAGAGGCCAATATTTACGCTTTTTGACCATACTCCCTTCAATTCCGTCAAGCATATATACATTTTAAATGTAGTTAACCCATTTATGCCGGAACTGATTTTAATTTTTGCCTCTAAATTCCATGGCAAATGTTAACAATATGACCCTCTTAAATATGGGACGCTAGGTATAAATGGGTTAATAGCACTTAAATAAGATGGGAATGGGGGAGAAAAGGAGTTACATTGGGAAACTACAAGCTAATAGGACTCGAATTCACGTCACGTGGCTTCAGGCGACACGGGTTCGAGTCCCGCTAGTTACTAGTTTCCTACTGTAATTATTTTCCCTTTCATTCTTATTTGAGTGCGGTTATTGCACTGAAAATAAATTTATAAACTACGAAACATTTTTCACCTTGAATGAATTTTTTTTTTTTTTTTTTTGTATTTATAAAAGCTGTTTAATTTATTTTTGTGTGACGCTATAAAGTTTTCATTTGTTTTTAACTCCAAACTTTGCCTTTTTCCTGGTTCATATAAGGAGTAGGACACAAGGAGACATAACTCATTTGCATGGTAAAGTACAACGTTAAAATAATGTATTATGCCATCATAATTCAGAAAGACATTAAGCTTACCATGAATTTACCACGTAAAGAAAAAGTGAAATAAGATGTGTTCCTCTCTCTCTCTCTCTCTCTCTCTCTCTCTCTCTCTCTCTCTCTCTCTCTCTCTCGACTCTGTTGATTTTTTAAAAATTAAACTTTTAGGCAAACAGTGTCACGATGTATTGATCATATTTGTCTCAATCTAAAACGCTCGCCTCTATCTAGAGATTCTGATAAATCATTGAGCAAAACCTTCTCTCCCACGAGTGTCTCCATCTTTTATGTAAGGTTTCCTTTAAAGTAACGATTTTATATTTTGTAAATTCCATTCAAATACAAAAGTTTTAAAAAGTAAAATGCATTTTTATTTTAAAATATTAATTCTTTAACTAATAGAGGGTATTCAAAAAGTCGCACTACAGTTTTCCTTTTTCTAACTGTAGTGCGACTTTTTGAAAACCCTGTATAAGAAGACTCCTCTCTCTCTCTCTCTCTATATATATATATATATATATATAAGTTATATATATATATAATGAATAAAACCACGAAGGAAAGGAAACAAAATGGTGCTCAAGCGCTTTCGTCTAATGACATCCTCAGGAACACTGAAGTACATAAAGGGTTACGGCCTATATATAGGTTACAGAAAGAAAAAAAAATAAATAAATAAATAAATAACATATATATATATATATATATATATATATATATATATATATATATATAGATTATTATATATATATATATATATATACATATCTACACACACAATAATATATATATATATACAGTGCCCGCGAAAAGTATCCGATCACCCTTGAAATTTGTATTTTTTACATAAAAAACAATGTTTAAATGTATACTAACCTTATATTAGTATTTTGTCATCTGTCCTTTGGTTTGGATGACTTGTTCTAGACGTTTTGGCATGGATTTAATCAAGTTTTGACAAACTTCCACTGATATTTCCTTGCACCATACCTTTTTGATGGCCTCTTGTAATTTTTCGACTGAGCCAGTGTCGTGGCATTCAACCTTATTTTTTATTATTAGCCACAGATTTTCTATCGGATTGAGATCTGGACTATTACCAGGCCAATCCAAAATATCAAATTTATTGTCAGTAATCCATTTTGTCACTATTTTGGCCCTGTGACATGGTGCACCATCATGCATGTATGTTTTTGTCCTTTGGATTGCCATTGCCATTGGAAGTTTATCCTGTAGCATTGCTAAATACGTGCACCATTCATAGTTGTGTTCTTCGGAAGAAAATATAAGTTTCCACGCCCATAGTAACCGAAACAACCCCAAACCATCACACTTGGAGGGTGTTTCATTGTCTTTAGGGTGTATTTAGGGTCCATCCTATTTGAGCCAATAGGCCGGCAAACCTTTTTTGGACAACTTCTGAATGTCAAAAATGTCGACTCATCGCTAAATAAAACCTTCTTCCAGTCATCAACAGTCCAATGAATGTATTTTTTACAAAATGCGACACGTTTTTTTACGCATTTTTTCATTAATGAACGGTTTCTTAGCAGCATGGCGAGATGGTAATCCGAGTTCTTTTTGGAGCCGCTCCTGGATAGTTCGTTCAGAAACACCAGATAACAAATTATATTAAATTTTATTTCTTTCGCAGTTATTGTTGGGTTTTTCAATACTAAACGTTTCATAAGTTTGTCTGTTCGCGAATTTGTTTTTCTCGGTCTGCCAGATCGTTTTGTAGGGACTGGCGTGGTTAGGCCACCATTGTTCTTAGCCCGTGAAACCCATAAATTAACGGTACTTTGGGATATGTTTAATTCCTTAGCTATCTGTCTCTGTGATTTCCCACATGCATGCAAAGCAACAATAGCACCTCGACAATCACTCTTAAGTTGTTTTTTAGCACATATTATATATAAATTTTATTTACACCACTTTCTGTAAAAAAAAAAAAATATCAAGAAATTTACACAAACAGTGAAATCTGACAAATTTGAGACACAGCCACCCGCAACGAAGGCTACCAGAACACTAATTTGAGAATGCGTTGGATAGCTCTCATATCAGCGAGCAACCTCAAAGCTACCAGATGTCGCTAGAACAAATAGAAAGTGAATTACGTGTCTCTGAATATCAAGGGAAAATATTGTATTTTCTTGAGTGATCGGATACTTTTCGCGGGCACTGTATATGCAATAAACGGAGAAGTAAAAATAAATATTAAAAATTAAAGGATTAACAGAGAGGCATACAGATCTGTAAGGAAAAATATCGATTTTTAGCACAAGATCAAATTAATTATAAAAATACAAATTTATACTGGAAATCTGCCCGGGTTTTAACACTTTGCCTTTTATAGTCAAGTTTCGATATATATAAAAATAAAATGAAAATTAAAAGTTAATAAAGTAGCATACAAGTTTACCAAAGATTTAGCGCCCTACCCTTCTTATCTAAATCTGTTTTGAAGGAATTCAAAACAACAGGATCGAGTTGAAAAAGACCTTTGCTTATGTTGAAGTTATTTGAAAGTTGGATAATGGCAGACTCAAGAATATTTCTATTAACAATGTTGCTAGAGTGGAATAAAACTGAAGCATTATTCCAATCAATACAGTGGGATAACTCTGACAAATGGACAAAAAGCACTGGAAACTGTCCTGTTCTAACGGAATATTGATGCTGTTTTATACGTGTGTGCAAATCCTTTCCCGTCTGACCTATGTAAAGAAATCACATTGTTTACACCCAATTTTATAGATAATGCCTGAATTATTGGTAGGGCTATTTTTTACTATGATATTTTTCACAATATTGTTATATGAAAATACTACATTAATATCCAAAAGTTTAAGTACATTAGCAATGCCTAAAAAGCCCGGGAAAAATGGAAGTACTAAAATATTTTTTGACAAAGTACGAGTGTTATTATTGACACGATAGAAAGTTCGTTTTGCCTTGTTGAGACAAGATTCCATAAACGCAGATGGATAACACAGATCACTTCCAATACCGTTGATTTTTTCCAATTCGGCATCGATGTATTCCGGACTGGCGATCCTAAGGGCGCGGAGAAACATTGATGAAAAAATGGCCTTCTTAGTGGGGGTGTCATGTCCCGAGTAAACAATTATATAAAACAATTATATAAACAATTATATAAACAATTATATAAACAATTATATAAATAGCATGGTTGACTGTAAATGACCCCCATTTGCAATGTTGCAACTCCTCATCTTTTTTTCCATTGCAAGCTAGCTTTCTTCGCATTTTACGATATGATCCCCTACCCACTTCACTATCTCCCCCCTGAATCCCATGCCTTTACCATTTTACCCTAATGATTGTCGTGACATGTAGAAAAGGGAAAAGAAGAGGAGAGGGCGAACAAAGGGAATTACAGAATAAAGAATTAAAGGGTGGGAAGAAATTTAAGCTAACCTAATGGAGGAAGACAGGGCCCTACTAAGATAGGGGCGAGCGATGTGGCCCCCAGGGCGCCGACGTGTGGGGGAGCCAAATTGTTGGTCTTAGAGCTGTCACGTAGAATGAAATTTGGATTTTTAATTAATTGTGCATTATGTATTAATTATGTTTGTTTATGTATTAATGTTTTTGTATTATGTTTTGTTTATGTATTAATTATGTATTATATGTTGTTTATGTATTAAATAATTATGTATTTTAATTAATTATGTATTTCTATCATAGTCAATTTGTACATGTTCCGAATTTAATGGGGTGGGGTGCGTAAGAAATGCCTCGCACAGGGCGCCATCACAGGTAGCTAAGGGTTTCTCGACCTATGTTTATATGGTGTTTTCTCTTTACTTTTGCCTCAAGAATACACCCTGCGATTTATGAAACACATTTATGAGTCACCCTGTATATGTCGCATCGTCAAAATTCTTGCGTTCAAAATCAGTTTGTCATGACGAAGTAATCCGACATTTAATATAAAAAATTCATTATTCTTATTCTTAATTAAGGAATAGAACGTCATTTCTAAATTTATAACCTAACCTTTCATGATGCCTCGCGTATTCTCGTATGACATAAATATGATACATACCTCATATCAATATGTTTGTACAACATGTCCGAACATAATGTAAATTACTGTACGCGTCACATGAATTCAGATGAGTCGCTCAGGCTGACTCAGTGCTACTTTAACATTTCCATGCGTGTCTTGACGAAAGCAACTTTTTCATTATTTTTGGTAATGCATGTTGGAAAAATATTAATATAAAATCTATACAAAATGATATAGGTCATATATTTCAGAATTACTTAAATTTTATCCCTAAATTTTCTTCCAGTTATTGACAGGAATTTTAACCCTTTAACTCCGGGAAACGTACGTGATACGTCCCCCGGCTGTATGTCAGGACGTTCCCCGGAGTTTAAAGGATTAAACTTGAATTCTAAAAATCAGCTTGTTAAGAACATTTCGGAAAAAGTTTCTTGTTAGCTGTAGAGACCCATACAAAGCTTATTTTGAATAAGTTTATTTTCTGTAAAAGCTAATGAAGACCCCTCTATTACCTGTCAATGACGACTTCTTAGAGTCCTCCAAAATTATCTAACTGTTCACAGAACTTCCTCATCAACAATTTTTTCCAACTCAAATATAAATACATAATTTTTAATAAAACTTACTATTTCATCAACTTACCACAGAATTTTATTGGTTGCCCTTCACGTGCCCTTCTCACACAAAATAACCACCATCGAAATCACCAAGAAATCTCGAGCATGCGTTCTGAGAGCCACCACACGTAGCTCAGTTGATAACATTGTTTCCCCATAATCGAAGTGAAGGCACCGAGGTTGGGAGTTTCATTCCCAATGGGACTGGTAATGACAATCGGGGAGTTGGCGCAATGGTCTGGGTTCGTCTGACTTGAGGATTGTACCACTTTCTGACTCTCTTGACTGACTGTTACGCATTTTAATACATGCCCTCGGGTTACAATCTGAATCGGTCCAATTTAAATTGAACTAAAAGCTATTGGATTTGTCACGGGAAATGCATGTAATCTTCCAGCAAGATGGTGTGCCTCCACACTGTGCCGTTCTGTTCGCAACTTTCCAAATGCCACCTTTTCTCAGCGCTGGATGGGCCATCGCGGACTGATACAATAGTCATCTCGATCACTCGACTTAATCCATTTCGATTTTTATCTATGGTTGTCATGAAATTCTTACGACAAATTCTTAAAAATTGTAACAATGAAAATAAAAATGAAAAAGTTTATTGGCAAACCGTATACGTGTGTGCATGGCATGTATATTAAAACAGTCGCTACCATCCAGACCTTTCCAAAAGCGAGCGCATGTCACCACAATCAGCTGTTCTCCAAGCAATCGAAATTTTATAAAAACAAACCCCAATTCGGAGGAAATATATTTTCAAATTCATTATTTCTATTCAGAACCTGGTCAGTAACCGCTGTGAACTGCTATTTTTCAAAGTTTTGTAGTATTTCACACTACAGTAAAAATAACGTAACTGAAACGAGCTTTCAAAGTTATTACAGAAAGCCTTGTAGTCTATCTTTAGCAAATCTGATAACACCGCTTTCAATTTTACTCTGAAATCAGTATTTATTATATTATTTTTCTTGCTAAACAAACTAATGAGCAGTAATACATTTAGCAGTTTATGTGGCTAGGAACTAATTCAAGATCAATTTGCTCAATTACGTTATTATTAGTGGCCTATCTACTAGTGTTGAAAACCGGTTTGTAAAAATTGCAAAATTCCCCTAAAAATCGAAAACCGAAAGAAAAAACCGGTTTTATCGATTGATTTTTATTTGGCTCAAACTTGCGCGAACGTGCAGCTACGCGCTACAGCGCACAAAAAATAACTTCGAATACATTACCTATTAAGTTAAATTGTGACAAACTGGCAACTGCTCTTCAGTATAATTTTTGCCTATCTGGCAACTCGATCTTCAGTTTGTCTCATCATGTAGGCTGTAGTGTAGAGTCAGTCGACTAAAGCCCTATTCGCAGTATAAGACCCTTAATGCCCTTTGTTTCTTAAGATGTCATTTCCAAAATAGGGCTAAAATCTAAATTAATTTATATATTTTTTCTTACACGAAGAGTCAATTTTCTGTTTTGTAGGTAAAGTTTTTTTTATTAAAAAAATTTTATTTCAATGTTTTTTCCAAAATAGAGATAAATTTTATTTTTATTCTTTATAATTTTTTTACAAAAAGAAGTTTATTTCTTTCTAAGTATATGTTTTATTTTAAAAAATTATTTCAAATCTAAATTGTTTGAATAATGTATTATTTTGGCTAAAATAAAATATGTCAAAGTTGTCATTTTCTTATTCATATGCATACATACATATGATGCTGCATTTTTGCATTCTTTTGACCAAAAAATAGGCGATAAGCTATGCTTGTTAAGAGTTAAAGTCAGTACCTTTCAATTGTGGCTTTTAAAAATTACTATACTTTTCGGTCATAACCGGTTAAAACCAGTTTTCAAAAAACAGATCGATTAAAAACCGGTTTGTAAAGTTTCGATTATTTTTCAACACTACTATCTACACCGGGGACACACTTAATATCGTTGTTAAAATCAGGTACTACTATTCATTCAAGGCTTTTAATATACAACCTCGCCCAATTTGTTATTTCGGTAGGCTCACGCAATCAAACCAGGCGTTACATGGCCTAGCCGGAGACGAAAATATTATTAGTCACAAACATAGGCGTATGGGGTGGCACTTTACTTGGGGGGCGGAAAAAATTTGCCATGATTTCCGCATAAGCACTATGAGTAGCATAAAATAACACAAAGGTTAGAGTATGAGTAACATATATTGAAGCCTTTTTCATATAAGAAACATTACAATTTACAAAAATGAGATAAAATTTTGCTACAACATTTCTAAATGACAAGCAAAACTACGGCATTGCAGTTGATATAGAATTCAGTAAGTCCTCAAATTACGTTTTAATTATTAACTACAAGCAGTGGTGTAGTGCTGTGGGAACGCGTGGGAACGGCGTTCCCTTACTTTTTTTGGTAGACGGAACGGCGTTCCCTCACTATTTCAAATAAATCCGAACTTACAAATCTCTAACGTCATGAAATTTTAATTCCACCCCTAGAAGAAATATGAGAAAGAATCATTAACTGCTTCATTTCTTTTAGCTTCGACTGAGGCAATGCTAGCCTATAAAGATCTGGTGAAACAGTCACCACAGCGTACCAGTTGTTAACTTTTTTTTAGTTAATCATTCCAGTTGTTAGCTATTTTTATTGATCGTACTGGATGTCGTATATCTAATGACACTGGAAATATTGCATCTTCAACCTTGGAATATATCCTAATATCCAGTGCATATGACCTCAAAATATCCCTGAAATTGGTCAGATTTCAAAAGATTTCCCGGCGGGCTTACAGTGCCCCCGGACCCCCAGCTGTATGGGCTCGCCGCGCTCGCCATTGTCCCCCCCCGCATCTGAGTAACACTTTCAAAATGCGTTCCCTCACTTCTTTATTTAGCACTACATCACTGACTACAAGTATAGTAGCAAGTAATTAATTCACCTCAAGAAGTTAAAAAAACAACAACAAAGGAATGTCAGGAAAAATCTGCCCTGAAAATGCTCAATTCTCTAGTCCTGGGGGAGGCTCCCCACCGACCCCCCGCCTCATACGCCTATGGTCATAAAGTGGTCCTCCGAAATAAAATAAATTACCAATAAAATCTGAAAATTGGGTATGTTAAAACATTTGTTTATCGTGAAAAACTCAGGGATTTAACAGAACTTCATCAAAGAATCAAGGGTTATTGGACCCATTGCACAAGAGTATTTTACTAATGATCTTATGGACAGGGCCGTTTCTAGCCATTAGGGGCCTTAAGCAGTATACCCATTTGAGGCCCCACCCCTCCATCCACCAACTCACGTCTTACTACATCACCTCAGCACACACATACAAAAAATAGCTGTGTTAATAAAAAACAATTATGAAACAATTTTAATGAAACATTTATGCCCAAAACAACAAATATGTACTTTCAGAAGACAAACAGAAAAAATACTCTTCATGAAATTCCTGAAAATTAGCTTATACATTATTTAGAATAAATGACACAGAACTATGTACAAAAAAATAATGCAATTATCAACTACCAAACAATTACTAACTCTACGATACAATCGTGTAATAGCTAACAGTTATACAGAACAGTTTGTATCTTCAAAATTTTTGCCTCCTAGATTTTTTTTGGGTGAAATCATCAATACCATCATCATATGAAATCTCCCTGCCAACGTCCTGGTTGATGCTTATGATGCCAAGGCCACTGATGCGATCCTGCCCCATTGATGATCTGAGGTAGTTCTTGATTAACTTCATCTTAGAGAAGCTCCTCTCGGCTGACGCTACTGTCACAGGTAGAGTGCAGGCAATTCTTAGTGCAACCCAGAGATTGGGGTATAGTTCCTCCAGTTGCTTCTGGTGAATGAAGAAGAGAAGCTCCAATGCAGTCATGTTGCGTGAAGGTAAAGTCGGCAAGTTCTTAATTTCGAGGGCCAGTTCTCTTCCATTAGTGTCAGAGTCAGCTCCAGAGCTCAGTATAATAATGATAATAATAATAATAATAATAAGGATAATAATAATAATAATAATAAGGATAATAATAATAATAACAATAATATTAATAATAACTTCAGCTATATTCCTATTCTTGCCCACTGAGCTATGACCTGGGAGCCTGTCTAGGGGCCCCATAGTAGCAGCGGGGCCCTAAGCGGCCGCTTAGTCTGCTTATGCCAGGAAACGGCCCTGCTTATGGAGTTCGAACATCGAATACAAACTGTAGCGACGATAATATGCATCATGTGGATGCGTTTAAACTTGGATAGCTTGGAAATGTAAATAACCATTTATATATATATATATATATATATATATATATATATATATATATATATATATATATATATATATGTATATTATATATATAGTGATTAATAAAAAAATATATTTCTAATTATTACTAATATTAAAAATATTACTAGTTATTTTTGCACCATTATATCTCAAACATCATATCTTATGAAGCTTCTCAATATTTTACAGACGTTTTCTGTTTACATAAATCTTCTTCCGAAATAATTTTGATGTCAGCACTTCAAAATAGAAACCACTCAAAGCAATCTAATTCTACGAGGCTAGGATAAGGGTAGACTATAGAGGTATAAAGTGACATGGAAATCTTCAAGTGGACGAAAATGGTCATAAGACGAAAACAGACAGTCATACTAGGAGGCGTACGAGTATGTATATCTACACAGAGAAATAAAGTTAGTGAAGGATTAGAACAGTGATCCCCAACCTTTTTATGGCTATAAGCTACTTTAAAAGTTTAAAATCTGTGGTGAGCCACATCGATATTTTGGAAGTTTTAAACCCGAAAATAGGGAGGTAGTTTCTAATAGTTTCTGAGAGTCCGGAATCATCGCATTTCTGTTGCAGTCGTTGAGATGATTCTTAGTCATACAAGAATTTTACTTGAATTTCAAAATTTTCATACTTGAAAATCCGGTTTTGCACAGAAAACTGCAGTAGATCCAAAACAAGCACTTAATCGTTGGAAAGCTTCATTCAACAGGAGGAATTTATTTGCCCCTATACTACTGCCTAAAATCTGTTTGCAAGTCGGTTTGCACAGTGATTATTTTCATTTCAATATCATAAGTGTTCATCATGAATAATTTCCTATCTGAGTTGAACTTTCACAAACATCACTGTCCATAAATGAATTAGAAAAAAAGGTGGCCATGATCCACTTGAAATAACTCCGCGAGACACGTGTTGGGAACCCCTAGATTAGAGGTTGTTCCTAGTTACGAACTCAAAAATATATAAACAGATGATTAAATTATGTTAGAAAATAGGGGAAAATACCAAAAGTCCTCTGAAGGAAGACGGTGTGAGATATGTTTATAAAAATAAAAAACTTAACATGGCTGATTTTACACTAATTCTGTATACATTATAAAAAGTAACACTATATTAATCACTTAAGTTTTACGGTAAATGAAATACTTAATTATTAAGGAAGAATATCAATATTAATTCACTTTTCTTCTTTTTTTCTTGTTTAACACTTGAGTCTCAGCTCTTACTCTCCGTTGTTATTTTTCACTGGCGTTACTGCATTTAGGTCGCGAGTATACAACCATCGGCTTCTGACGTGAGTTTCATTGGAACTTTAAGAGAAGAGTTATAGTCACTGGTGATTTAAAAGTAGCGAAACAAAGTACAGCAGCGGTCAATAAGGCGAACAAAGTGTTAGGTTTTATAGCTCGAAATTTTGAGTACAAATCGCGCGATATTATAGTTCCTCTTTATAAATCATTAGTTAGACCCAATTTGGAGTACGCGGTCCAATTTTGGAATCCGCATATGCGCAAAGATATAGACAAAATCAAAAGAGTTCAAAGACGAACAACTAAGATGATTCCGTCGCTTAGGTCAAGGTCGTACGAGGATAGGCTTAAGGAGTTAAAATTGACTACACTCGAGACTAGGAGGCTAAGGGGTGATCTAATCCAGGTTTTCAAAATTATGAATGGGTTCGATAATGTAGATAGAGATAGCTTTTTCGAAATATCTCAATATAATAGGACTAGAAATAACGGGTGTAAGTTGACAAGTAGAAGGTTCGAGACAGCAGTTGCCAAAAACTTTTTTACGCATAGAATAGTAAATAGCTGTAATAGTTTGCCGGTAGAAGTAATTAGTAGCACGTCTATAAACATGTTTAAAAATCGATTAGACGCATATGTTGATAGATTGGGTATAGTTTAAGGTAGTAAAATTAAGGCTTTGTGGGATAGATCTCACAGCTCAACACAAGTGTTGTGGGATATAGGGAGGCAGCGTCTTGGGTTAGGGGATACTCTCTGTCCTTACACACCCCATTTAAAGAGATCCCTCTGCCGAGCGATGCCCCCCATAGTACTGTGAGGTATTGAAAAACTCATGATCTTCACTTGGCCCACAAACACCTTGAAATAGGAGACCCAAAATGGGTTCACACACATTTCTACATTACTGTACAGTCTTTACAGCCACACCTACACTTTTCTTCCTAAGTATATATATTGTAATCTATATGGCTGTAAATTTTGACTTGGTCCGCAATCGATATGGACCGTGGCTTATTTTTGGTTGGCAAGGTACTAGTATTGATGGATACCGTAATGAAATTGACTGGATTCTTTGGATCTGATATATTTGCATGTCGGTTATAAATAGATATAGAGTGTAACATATTTGTGGATAGTAGTCTATTATGACTTGATCCTCTGGATCCAGAGATTCTATCTTTAGTTTTAAATCGATAATTAATTAGTTTTAAATTGATAATTATTTAGTTTTGTAAAAATTGGTCGTTGCCAATGTACAGGCAGTTTTTACATAAATTTCTTATGTTCTTGTTCTGGTGGTTCGGAACCCACGTAAATTGTAGGTCCCCTCCGCCACCACGGAGGACATACACAATACACAATTACGAACACAGTTAGGTAGACCAGCCATGAGTGGATCCTAGGGTCTTTGTTGGTCTGAAACATTATAACATTATAACATTATAAATGAATTTGAGGCAATTCTTGCAAGGAGTCAAACTTATTGATTAGTCCAGACTGACCATGCCACGAGACAAATTGATTTCTTTGACGTTATAAACGGATTCATTATGGGAAAAATGATGAAATTTATGGACGATTTGACAGTAGTTAATTGAAAGTACTGAAAGTAGTTAAACTCCAGAACTGCTTGGATACTAAAATATAGGGTTCCGGAAAGGCTGGTGCGATAAGACGTAGTATAGTCATCTTGTGTATATGGTGTAGGGAATAGGTGGAATTTGTATGTTCTAAAAGCGTTCGACAAGAAAAATAGGAAGACCTACACGGAATATGGGTTAAGCTCCGTAACAGTCCAAGAACAGTAACCAGAATAGGATAAGGAAACACGGGTGAGTCCCAGTACGAGATCTAAAGAAAACATTTTTACTGGCTTCCGTGACTAACAATTCGATAGTGAGGATGGTAAGGAAGAAATGAGCGATGTGTGTGTTTAAATTTGCTAGTTGGAAGATATTGTCAATGAATTTATGAATGTCAATTACCCGTGTAAGATTTTTTTATGACTGGAATTAACGCATTCACAGAAGCTAAAATTTCGACTTGTTTCGCGTGACGAAAATATAAATTTTCTAATACGTGAGTAAAATTTTTTTTTTTTAGTGCATCATTATTTGTGTACTTGTTATTCAGCAAGTGAGATTTTTCGCTCAAGTTTTTTTGCAAATAAGCCTTGAAGTACTTTCCTTCCGACATCGATCACTCCTCGTCTTGAGCGTCTTGCATCCAAAGAGAGTTTAAGATCTCGTTTATTTTGTACATTATTAAAAGTGTTTATTTTAAAGCTTAATTTTTTGGTTATACGGTCCAGTGTATGCTGCTGGGTGTTGATTAACGGCAACACTTTACCCAAGCGCTTCTGAAAGTCTGAAACAGGGTGTTGTAAATTACTTGAGGTGCTCTTAAATTTAAAAGTATATTTAAATAATCTTGTATGGAATGTGTTGGGTAAAAAATGAAAAATGAAAATGAAAAGGTTTATTGGTAGACTATAGTCCATATGACAAATATTATTAATACAATGACAGTTCATATACTAAGGATAGAAACATATACAATTGATTAGAATAATACTGTAATGTCGAAGTTAAGTGGAGCTACAGACAGACGTTTTCGTACCAAGAAGTCCATAGCTTAGCCTTAGAGGATAAATGGCAGGACTCATGGATAGCTTGGATGATCGGTTGGTTGATTTTTAATTCTTTGCATTAGACTGTATTGAGCACGTCTTGTTATCTCCGGAAAGCTCGGAACATAGCGGGTAGCAAAGATTTGCGAAGCTGAGCATCTCGGGGGTAATTTATGTAAGAGTCTAAAAGACCTGTTGTACAGCAAATTTAGAGTTCTGCCAGAACCTTTTTTATAATTCACCCACAGTTGCTGACCGTATATATTACTGCAGAAAGTACGAAAGAAAGTGTCTTTAGTTTCACTTGTACAGAATCGAAAGTTCCTTATGGTCATATTCGCTTTAGCAAACAGGCTTCGAGAGTGTTTTCTTATATCCGAGTCATCACTCAAGGAGCTGGTAATAGTTTGACCCAAATACTTAAACTCTTGTACTTCCTCAATTACTTCACCATTCATTTTAAACCTTATATCAGCTGGCTGATTACAGCTTTTAGGATGAAATTGCATAACCTTAGTTTTTGTAACATTAAAAAGAATATCATATTTCTGCGAATACATTTCGCAGACTTTTAGTAGCCGATCCAGACCTTTAACAGAGGGACTTATTAACACCATATCATCGGCATAAACTAAGTTATTTATCCTTGTGTTATCTATACAACATCTCACTGTTGCCTTATTAAGTGAAGCAATTAATCCGTCAATATACACATTAAACAGCATAGGGGAGAGCAAGGAGCCTTGTCTCACCCCGCAAGAGGAGCCAAAACACTCGGATAGTACATTGCCCCACCTAACGGTGAAAGATTGGTGTCAATACCAAAATTTCAATAAATTTAATATGTACATGGGAACCTTCCTGTCTTCTAGTTTTGCAAATAAAATATTGTGGTTCACCCTATCATATGCCTTACTTATATCCAGTGGTGGGCACGCGCAACAATTTTTGTAGCGCCGCAACCGCAACCGCAACTCTGCTGAAATAGTTGCGCCGCACGCGCAAGCGCAACCCTTTTCAAAAAGTTGCGCCGCAAGCGCAAGCGCAACCAAAAATGTTGCGCCGCAACTTTTTGCGGCGCAACTGCCCACCTTTGCATTTAACGTATATCTGCAGTGGTGGCAGAGCTGGGCAATAAATACATTGAATGTATTTAAATACTAAATACTAAATACATGGGAGAAATGTATTTAAATACTAAATACTAAATACATTTTACGAATGTATTTAGATACTAAATACAAAATACATCAATTGTATTTAAATACATTTGTAAATACATTTTAAATACATACAAATTTTAACATATGCATTCACTAATTCACTAAGCCATGACACGCACACGATAAAGAAATCAACCGCTTTCGACTAAGAGTGGCACACAACTGATTGAACTGACACGTTGAAACATGAACCATGCTGTACTACACTGTCGACGCGTCGTACTGTGCTAGTACAGAATGTGTATTAAACCAGTAAAAGTATTTACATTTTTATATTTTGAGTATTTAAATACATTGTATTTAAATACTCATTAAAGTATTTAAATACTGTATTTAAATACATGAAAAACAATGTATTTATAAATACAGTTCTAAATACACAAATGTATTTAAATACGTATTTAAATACAAATGTATTTAAATACTGCCCAGCTCTGAGTGGTGGGCACGCGCAACAATTTTTGTAGCGCCGCAACCGCAACCGCAACTCTGCTGAAATAGTTGCGCCGCACGCGCAAGCGCAACCCTTTTCAAAAAGTTGCGCCGCAAGCGCAAGCGCAACCAAAAATGTTGCGCCGCAAGTTGCGCCGCAACTGCCCACCTTTGCTTATATCTAGGAAACAGCTATAAATAGTTGAATTACTGTCAATGTATTTAGATATTGTTTCTTTAAGTACATAGATACATAGGTCAGTTGAGTGGGACTTTTTAAAGCCAAACTGATTAGGAGATATCCATAGGAATAATCATTTAATCGGCGTAACAAGAGTTTTTCTAGTCGTTTCGAGAAGCAGGAAGCGACAGCAATAGGCCTGTAATTATTACTGGACAGAATGTCTCCGTACTTATTTTTGACCAGGGGCAAGATATATACCCTCATGAACTCTGCAGGAATATAGCTATGAGCAAGCATGGCTGATAAGAGCAATGATATATGCAGATATACTACGTCATTTGCATATTTTAAGAAAGAAGACTATTAATTACTTATTTATAATATATACTAGCTGACCCCGTTCAAAATAAGTAATTTTATATTTAATATTTCTCCCCATGCATTATCCCTCATTTCCCCAATCCACTCCCTCCTCTATCCCCTGTCCTCTCCTAACCCCCAACCCTGACAATACATACATACATACATACATACATACCACATAGTCCGTCCGTCCTCCCACCATCCATTCATTCATTCTGCTTTATATAACTATATATATAATATATATATATATATATATATATTATATATATATATACAGGGCGTCCCAAAAAAATGTATACACACTTTAACAGCTGATAGCTCAATTGATGTTTCTTTCTTTCCAAGTTAAACCCATTAGAATTAATAATGGCAGTCAGACTAAGCTTTGAACAAAGGAAATTCATTCTAAAATGCTACTGGAAGTGTGAAAACGCAGTTGAAGTGCAAAGACAGTTTAGGAGGGAGTTTCAAACAGATCCACCAACGCGACTTACCATCACTCGAATTAGAGATAAGTTTGAAGCCGATGGAACTGTTCAGAATGTCCACAAGAAGCGTTCCGGAAGACCACGGACATCGACAAGCCCCACAAAGCAAGAAAGAGTACTGGAAACGTATCACCAAAGTCCAAGAAAATCTGTGCGGCAAGCGAGTCGTGAGGTAGGAATTTCAGAATCGTCTGTCCAACGCATTTTGAAGCGCTGTCAATGGAAAAGTTACATTCCAAGATTAGTCCATGCTATTAATGAAGATGATCCGGACCGAAGAGTGGAGTATTGCGAGTGGTACTTGGCACGATGTGGATGTGGATTGGACGAAGGGGTTTCGTAGAATACCCTCCGCGTTCACCAGACCTCACACCACTAGACTTTTTTATGGGGATACTTAAAAGACAAAGTCTACGCTATAAAACCTGCAACAGTCGCTGAATTGAGAGCAGCCATTGAACGAGAATGCACACAAATACCAAACGAAATGTTTCGTGATGTTTGCGATTTCATTGCTTCGCGTTATCAGCAGTGCCTGGACCAGAACGGACGTCAGTTTGAAAACAGGCGTTGACAAAACAATTAAATAATGTCTGTAGATTCTATTACACTTTGAAAATGAAATGTATTTTAATAAACACTGCCTTTATAAGTATTTAAAGTGTGTATACATTTTTTTGGGACGCCCTGTATATATATATATATATGTTTGTGTGTGTGTGTGTGTGTGTGTGTGGTGTGTGAGTATTATACGTAAATAAGTAATAGTCTTCTCATAAGTGGTTTGGATATGAAGAGAAAAACGGGGTCCCGAAGTAGCCCTTGCAAACCAGTCGATATGTTGGTGGGCGTGACCATAAAAAGTTGAAAATCACAATTTTAAAACTACAAAGTTTGAAGTGTGTGCTACGACTCTGTAATTTGATATATTCTCTTCACCCTGTTGTAAATTGGAGCAATATTTGCACTTTTGAAAGAGTGCTGCGTCGGTCCGTGTCCGCTGTGGTGGCTTCCATGATAAGTATAAATACAATTACTCCGCCATGATTTATTTTCATTTCTTTAGAAACTTTGCATCCCACTCTTCAGCCCTCAGGGGAGAACTGCCTCGCAGTTTAGATCGTAAACTAATTATGTCTCGTTCTGAGAAATTAATAGCGACAGACAACTTTCCGCTTTAATCAAACCTTTGTTGTTTTGTATTCTCGTAACTTCGTAGCAGTTCCGTGCGTTGGTCTCGCTTCACACGTAGGTCAAGCTGGTAGCCCCACCTCAAGGCCTGGTCTGGTGGAGGAGCGAGTTGCTTTCTTGCGATCTCCATCGCATATAGCCAGGCACACCCGACTCATCTTGTATCGTCCTGAGCCAGGCGTCTAGTCTTCTTTTGAAGCTTTCAACTTTGACCACTGTTTGGGAACATTACACACTCTACCTTTCCTATTTTCCAGTGTTATTTGAATGTTAAGTGGGTTTAGTTTATGGTTAGATACCAGTTTTTCCATTATTTCCATATATACAGGGTGTAACAAAAGTCCATTCTCATAGGTAAATAAGTTACAACAGAATTGAACGAGAAAATAGTTTTAACTATATATTATGATACAAACAATACAATAAACTTACCAGTTAATCCAGTACATGCTCAAATTGCATTCCATGTAGCCGTTGACACATTTCTACTGTCGGTTACGTTTTGAAGTGTTTCCGCACTAATTCTGCTACATTGATCCGTATTTTTTTCTTTTAACTGCTGGATCATTCGAGATCTTGACTCATAAACAACAGACTTTAAATGGCCCCACAAGAAGTAGTCAAGTGGGGGGGGGGGTCAAATTAGGGCTTCGGGGCGACCATTCCACACAATCTCGGCGTCCTATCCATCTCCAACGAAGATTCTCATCTAACCATTGTCTCACTGAACGAGCGAAATGCGGAGGTACACCATCTTGCTGAAACCAGAACTTTCGTCTAGCATCCAAAGACATTTCGTCAATATACTTTTGCAAAATTTCCTTCAAAATGTGTTGTTCAAGTAAGAATCCCCGTTCATCGTTTCATCAGAAAAATCTTGTCCTATGATGGTTCCTCTATGAATTTCTACTCACACCGTAATCTTGGGATCAACCTGCGAATGTGCATTTTCCACCCAATACGGATTTTCGTCGCTCCAGTAACGATAATTGCGGTGATTCACTTTTGCACGATCAATTCTGTTGTATCTTATTTCCCTATGAGAACAGACTTTTGTTTCACCCTGTTTATATATACATGAACATGCACGAGTTTTCATGATGAAGAAATCGCCCCCACCGCGGTTCTTGTCGGAGTGTAGTGGCTGGCCTTCTTCTATATATATATATATATATATATATATATATATATGGAGAGAGAGAGAGAGAGAGAGAGAGAGAGAGAGAGAGAGAGAGAGAGAGGATCGTCTTTTTTTTACAGTAATGTTCAATTTGAGAGACACCACTTTAAGATTGAATACTTTATTTTATGATAATAATCATTTTTTAAGAATGCACTAATATATTCGCTTCTTCATTATGTTTTAAATAAAAATTTTCTCATTTAATTTTTATTTTTAAAAATGTTTTAAACCTATAATATAATCTCGAGAGCCTTCAAATTAATCTTATCCAAACCCTCCATTCGATCTAAATAACGATCTCTTCCCCTTCAGTAGCATTCCTATTTCATTCCTGGTCCTCAGAATGAGAAATCAACGAGTGAGAAGATAAAGGAGACAATTATCAAATCGATCCATTCCTATTTACAATCTATATCAGGGGTTCCCAAACTTTTACCACCAAGGACCCCTAAATATTAATTCCGTACGGACATAGACCCCCCACAAAAAAAATTATGAATTCAGTTACAAACTATAGTATATTTCATAAACATAGATAGCTTTTAAATTAATGTAAAATTAAACATTCTACGCTCATTAAACCAGTTTAATAAACACTTACCGAATGTCTAGTGTGAAATGGAAATTTATTTTAATATAGTTAATGTTACTATTTTTTCAAAAGCTTAGAGACCCCCTGGAAGCTTCCTACAGACCCCTAGGGGTCTGTACAGACCACTTTAGGAATCCCTGATCTATATGATTTTCCACTTTAAGTTTCATTTTTCATGGAAAAAATACTCCTCTCACTTTTTACCCTTTCCCATATATGAGACTCTCACTTCAGCCATTCCCACTTGCGGAGCGTGAGTGTGAATGGGAATGACGGAGTGGGAAGAAATCCTGAATAATTGCGAGAAACCTCGTCCATTTTTACAAGCCGTATGTAGTAGCGCGTACTTCCACAACTTTCAATACTTTGTTACTCTTCGTGGAGTGAAATATCGTGAATTAGTGACAGTATTAATTACTTAATTATTTAATATTAATTAATAATTAATTACAAGAGTGTTTAATTAAATTAAGTTTCTCCTTCATCGTTCTTGATAAAACTTTTTAAAATTTTATCACCTTCAGACTCGAAGACATTAAAAGGTTTTACTTTTCATTTGTTTTTATAAGTTATGTCTTAAATACAGGGTGATTCACGCGCTAATTGCCTCAGAGTATCGCTAATATATCCGCTGGGGCAACCAGCGAGTGAATCACCCTGTATTTATGCGCATTCTTTCTCCAGTGACTTTCACGTTCAACCCTTTTACTCACGAATTATGACATAGGGCAAAAAAGAAATTTGCCCTTATATGTAATTACATAAGAATAAATATGGTTTAATTTTCAGCTAAATAATTGTGTTCCCAATGAGTGAAAGGGTTAAAGAATTGAATTTTAAACGCGCGCAAAACAGACAGTCAAATAAATCTCTTTGGGTGAAAATCTTTATCGATTTTTCCAATTTAGACACTTTTTCTATCTCCCAATCCAGCCTTACGACATCTAGTCGATTTGACATTCTATCGACGAGTATATTGTGGGTTAGATTTGGTGAAGTTAGATTAGGTTAAGGTGGGTTAGGTTAGGTTAAGTCAGGTTAAGTTAAATGTTACAGTGTCGATTGTTTGGTCTTGTAGACGAAATGGGTATAAGTCCTCCCAGTCAACAGCTCGGGAATTGATTTTACTTGGGTATGTTGTAACATCGGCTTCGTTAAGAAATTTCCTCACGTAGTATATAATTCTGTGACCTTGCTTTTTATCAGTGTGCGCAAGATTGTTGAAATGGCCCGTTCAACGTTCAACGGAAGCGGCGTTTTTCGCCACTGAAATGTCATCACCGCCTCTGTCCTTCACGCTTCCGACTCCCGTTCCTTCGCCTGGCAAGAATCGCCGTTGCCATGGTTACCGTTTCTAGACTCCATTATGATTTTTTTTTTTTTACTCCTCCCTGACTTTATTCGTTTTACTCGGAGATTGTCTTAAATTTTAAGATGGTGATGCGACGCAATCTCCGTATTTAAATACTCCCTGCTTATTAAAGTTTCTTCGCTTTGAACCCGACTTCTATTTACTCTTGGAAAGGACCTGATTTCATTTATATGCGGCGAAGGCCCTCCTGCTCCGTTAATTAGAACTGTCGAACAGCCTTCTCAAATCATGATTGCTTCAATAAACCTATCATTTTGGTTCTGTTATATTTTTAGGTCATCACGGGCAGCGTTCATTCATTTTGCCAATAACCAGTAACGCAGCTATGCTATGAAACACCACTTCCCGTTAGATTAGTAAAGTGCGTTCAGTAGCTCCATTGAAAAAAAAATTTAGGTCACAAGACTATATTAATCAGGTCAAAAGACGTATTCGTTTTGAAAAGTGAGTTTGTGGGTGATTTGTCCTGAAAGAATTGTAACTAGTCTTTAAACCTGAAGTAGTTAATTTGCAGCTAGTATTGGGATGAACCCCTTACTTGACGATGCAAAATAAATTTACTTATTTAATTTTCTTGAAACATGTCAAATGCTCGTACTTATATGACATATTTTTTATAGTAGAAGGGTATCTAAAATATTTGTATATTTTATATGATATATACACACATGGTCAGATTACTTTTGTGAAATATGTAAGGGTCGTCAGATACATTGGTTTCCTTAACAAGTAAAGTGGTCAGATAATGTATCTGTAAATCTTGGTCTAGTCAATGCACTATTATTATAATGATATCAGTAGTTAGAGTGCTCATGTGAAATATGTGAAGGTAATCAGATACACTGTTTGGTGCTACTGTAGTATGCGGTCTACCGTTAAGTTTCTACTGTAGTATGCGGTCTACCGTTAAGTTTCTACTGTAGTATGCGGTCTACCGTTAAGTTTCTACTGTAGTATGCGGTCTACCGTTAAGTTTCTACTGTAGTATGCGGTCTACCGTTAAGTTTCTACTGTAGTATGCGGTCTACCGTTCAAAATATTTAAAAGGAATTGAAAATGAATTGAAAGGAATTATAATTTAATTTACACAATTAAGGAATTATTAAAGAAGTTAAACATACTACTACCGCATACTTAACGGTAGACCGCATACTACAGTACGCCCTTGATGATTGGTTAGGTTAAGTCGTGATATTTTCGTTAGTTTTAACGAAAATATCACGACTTAACCTAACCAATCGTCAAGGGCGTACAATTAACCTAATAATAAAATAATAAGAAGATAAGAAGCTATAATTAAAAGGTAGACCGCCGAATCGTAGGTAGACCGCATACTACAGTAGCACCCACTGTTTTTCATTAAGAAGTAGGGTATTCAGATGATATACTAGTGAATTTTAGTTACTAGTCAAATTACTAAACAGTTAAATGACTTTCTTTATCGGTTTGTGATCTTGTTTATTTGAATAGTTTCAAGTTTAACTAATAAACTAACTAATTCAACGCGAAAAGAATTATGGGTAATTTTGGTACGAGTAAAGATATTCAATTGACTAGTGATTTTGCGACATTTTTTTGTAAACTTGAGATAAATGAGTAGGAGGATAGTAATTCAATGAACCTTTATAAAGCAACTAGAAAACTGACTCAAAAACTTTTCTGTCTAAGGGTGGTGACCGTTTTCTACATTCATAAGATGTAGCGACCTATACAGACACTTCGAATCTCACGTAAAGCTGTAGGTCCTCCCCGTCACATGAAGTTTACCGTTACGAAATTAAACAACACCAAGTATTATTATTATTATTAGTTGCATCAGTAACAAATTCTGTTTGAAAGATCAAATGTAATCCAATTATAGCGATATACTCTACTACAGTACTCTTCTTCGTCTGTGTAGTACCAGCATTGCATTTACTAATGACGCTGTAAAGAAATTGTGTTTGACCCGCAAATATAAAACAGGCTGTATAAAAGAAGTAACAAAACTTTACACACTTTACATAAAATCTAATTTCTTCGAGCTGATAAATACCATCATAAAATAAATAGGAGAAGCCTTACTAACACATTTATGAAGGCAAGCTATTATATACTTAAATAGATAGATTCGTAGAGATACAACACTGTACACGGTAAACAGAAAAGTTAGTAAAGCATTCATAGCGAAGTATGTGAAATGTTTTTTTATTTTGAATCTTAACGTCTCATGTAATAAAGGATTGCTAACATTCACTATGGGTTCCCCAGCTTTTGGGTATAGCCTTTTTGAAGGATTAAAAGGAGAGCTAGTAAGTTTAGATTAGTGTCTATAGTGTCCACAATTTGGGACCGAATTCTGAGAGCAACCTTTGCTTGACCCTCAAATACTTGCCTGGGATATATATATATATATCAGTCTAGCATTTAACACGTAATACAGTATAATATACAGGGTGTGTATAAAGTAACGCGAGTGAAGAGACAAATCCGATTTGAACTGATCTTGATTTGAACACCTCTTATAAACCTTACTATGGAATATACAGTTGTTATAAAGTAGATGTAATAAATATTACTCGTCCATGTTCACTCGTGTTACTTTATACACACACCCGGTATAATGTATAACAGAAATATGAAGCCCAAGTAACTGCAGCATTCATAGCTATCAGTTGCACTACAGTACTAAACCGCATCTTGGTTCGTAACCACTGTGTGGCATAAAAAGTTTGGGCAGTTAATGGATAGGTGGGTTTGATCTAAGGTGCGACCTATCATAATATTCATAATTCTCATAATTTTCATCTTTTTACATTAATCCGAAAAGAATATTTCTGGTTTTGAGTTAGATTAAAAGTGTTTGGAGAATTATATATTGCATCAATCAAATACACACACACACACACACACACACACACACACACACACATGTGCGCATCTCAGTATAAGCGAGGTAATGACTTTTTTAAATCCATACCTAAAAAAACTAATTAACCAAAACAACCAAATTTAACCTAACTCAATGCCAATGAAAATGAAAATGAAAATGAATGACTGAAATGAAAAGGTTTATTGGCAGACCACTGAACGGATAAGGGTGTAATAAGTGTTTTGGATGCAATTGAAGGTTCGAAGAGTGATTTCTGTTAAGTCATTAAATACTGAGGTACTCGCTAATCTAACCTTACCTAACCTAACCAAATCTTAACTAACCTAACCTGGCGTAACCTAACTTAATTAGGACCAACATACCTTTTATTCTGACAGTAAAAACATTGCTAGATCTTTTTATATACATTTTTTAATGTACCAAAGTATCAAAAGTGTTACCTCACAAAAAATACCTCACTACATCTGTGAATTATCGCACACTCGACCACACTTATGCCCATTTACCTACTCGCAAATACACACAGACACACACATACACACACACACACACGCCCAATTACCTACCCGGACATACACACAGACACACACACAAACACACACTCGACCACACTTATGCCCAGTTACCCCCCACACACACACACACACACACGACCACACATGCCCAGTTACACACACACACACACACAAAACTCTATATGTAACTGTAGTTGAGCTATATATAAATTATATAATCGGATTCCGGCGGTTATGAATCCCTTTATAAATGTTGACAATCGGTTGTCACTTGAATAATTACAGAAGGATATTCCGATTTATTGACATAAAGTCGATTCGGAATAAAGTTTTCCAAATCAACTCAAACATCGGTCGATTGTAGCTACACTTCAGGTCACTTCGAATAATACTTGAATACGTGTGTGTGTGTGTGTGTGTGTGTGTGTGTGTGAAGTTATTATGTAACGTCCATTTTTTTCTCCCGAAATGATAATATCGTAAGTCTACATAGAACATCTTTCCATAAATACATTCAGAAGAAATCTCTTCCCAGAAATGTTTCTAACCTTTATTATTAGTAAAATAAATAACAACTGTCGTTGTTCTGAAGCGGAAAATGCAAGTTTCATATCTTGAGTTGTCTATTCCGAGTCCGAGAAAAAAAGGAGAAAAAAAAAACACTAAGAAATATCTCCATCTCAGCCAATAATTGAGTCCCGGTTAGGCCACTCTGTCCTGCAACCAACAGGCCGTGAAATGTCTTTATGTTTATGTTATCGTAAACCTGTTTCATTGCACTGTTTTTGTGCCCTTTCTGACTCCATTCTTATAGAAACATGGAAATACAGTCACAATCATCTCGTAATAATAATAATAATAATAATAATAATAATAATAATAATCATTATTATTATTATTATTATTATTAGAGGCCGTGGGACAAGATTTATTTGAAAGGACTTGCATGGCTATTTCGAAAATGGTTAATAGAAGGAAAATGTGTATAAACAGAGGCTTATCAGTATCGATTTAAAACCTTCATTCATGCATGCGTGTTAAGAGAAGACGTGGAAGTAGCTAAAATCATAGTAAGATAAGTGAATAAAGAGCTGATAAAAATAATTAAGATGTCATTCTTATCTATTTAAACCTCAAGTTCATCGTCTGCAAAAAAGCTATTTATCAAAAACCTGCAAAATATCTCGAGTAGGGCCCATCACACACACACACACACACACATATACACATATATATATATATATATATATATATATATATATATATATATACTTTCACCTTTTTCATAGTAATTCGAGATATTCGTAGTAATTCAATGAGTGAATATATAATTCCATACAATGAAATATGTTGACAAAATCGGAATTCTATATTACCTTAATTTACAATATTTAACTGGCAACATTCAGTTATTTATAAAGTGTGTGCATACAATATTATGACGCTGGATTTGAGTTACATACACAACCTAAAATCTAATCTTTATCAGACGTTTGGTTATATAGGGTAATTCACTCGCTGGTTGACCCACACTATCGCTAATATATCCGCTGCGGCCACCAGGGAGTGAATCACCCTGTACAGTATGTGTTCCACTGTAGTAATATTTTAAATGTACGTTAAAATTCATACATATTCATTAATAGTTTGATTACACATTCCAGCTGAAACGTATAACCAAACCACTAGTGAATGTGTATGAATTATACGTTTCAGTTCAAACGTATAACAAAGCTGTTATACGTTGTGAGCGTTGAATTATGTACATTTCAAATGCTACTGAAATGGAACAGAGAATGTGTAATCCAATGTCTATTGCATTAAAATGATTGTAATGGTTTAAGTATCGAGATATAATTTCCTTTCTTTGGTTATTCAGAGCCTGAGAAAGGATAAGCGTAGTTCTATTACCTTTATCACGTTTTAGGATTCTATCAATAACCGACAATTTCTGTCTGAGGCATCGACAGATTGATACAAGCACCGTTTTTGTACACCCTGTAGAATGCTTACATTCATGGTGATGTAGAATTAACTGCAAAGTTTTGATGCCTAATAACTTTATTTGTGGTGATGATATAGACATAATTTTTACAACTAATAAACAACATTTGATCCTTTATTTTTTCAAAGGACTCTTCGATGACCGCGAGTTATTTTATATTATGAGACTGAGTATTGTGTCTTCGTTTGTACCACAAAACAAAAACGCCACGGAAAGCGTTTGTTTCAACGTGAAATGGCGAAAAAAATTTCTGAAACAGGGAGTGTTGCAGACCTTCCCACATCTGGTAGAAGAATATCTGTTCGCACATCTAAAAACGTGGAAACGCTTTCAGCCAGATACGTTCGCAGCCCTGGAAAATGAGCCAAGTGAGCATCAGCTGAGCTGGAAATATCGTGTGAAAATGTAAGACGTATCCTACATGAATTACATTTTCAAACTTTTCAACCTGGTCCAGGAGTTGTTAAAAGATGACTTTGATCGCAGGGTGGAGTTCTGTGAAATGTGGCTGGCGAAGTGACAAGAAGATACAACAATGGAGGATGATGTCGTTTGGTTTGATGAGTTCTCTTTCGAGTTGAATGGGATCGTTAATCGTCACAACTGCGTTTACTGGGCAGAAGAAGATCCCCGCCAAGTAATGTCTAAGCCACTTGATGGACATGGAGTGATGGTATGATTGTGATATGGTCTGGTGGACTGCTCGAACCCTTTTCTTCGATGAGACTGTCACTAATGAAAGTTATCTCCCTGTTTTTCAACTCTCATCCCCCGGCAAGAAAACGTCTAGCGGAGCGAGAGCGCGTGAGCGAGGTGGTCATTCAATCGCTCCACGTCGACCAAACCATCTGCTGTTGAGATGGATTCCATCCAGACAATGTAATCCATTTAAGCTGTAATAGGGTGGGGCACCGTCTTGCATTAACAAGGGATTTTCAATATCAGGGTTCTGAACTGCTGGCTAAATGTTATTGCGCAGCATCCGGAGATAACATTCACCAGTGACAGTCATGTAGGGATAAATCTAACACTTTTATGCAATATTCCCAGCTCAGCTGATTCTCACTTGGTTCATTTTCCAGGGCTGCGCGCGTATCTGGCTGAAAGTGCTTCGACGTTTTCAGTGTCCGGAAAGATTTCAGAAACTCATTTTTACAACTGTAGTTATTGCGTGTTTTGTGAACGGTATTCTGAGTGTTTCACGTCGAAACAGACGTTGTATTCTGCGGCGTTTTTTGTCCTGTGGTACAAACGAAGACCCAATATTCGGTCTTGTAATATTAGGATCTCGCAGTCATCGAGGAGTTCTCTGAAAAAAAAGAAGATAAAATACGCTTTATTTGTTGTAAAAAATGTCTAAATCATCATTACAAATAAAGTTATTATTCGTCAAACTTTTACAGTGTTACCGTGTGTATATATGTATATATATATATATATATATATATATATATATATATATATATATATATATATATATATATATATACATGACTCAGGGGACTATTCTGAGTTCATTCCCATATACGTATATACATGTATACATATACATATATATATACATATATATACATATATATATATATATATATATATACACACACACACTGTGTTTACGTTAATATGTAAACGTTTTTGTATTATGGAGTCTTTCACATCTCCGAACATCCAAAATTTAGCTATATATTTAAAAATTGCCCGAACCTGATTAGTCCTTGATCATAACGTAACAACTTTTCTAATTAAAGGCTTTATATACAGTATATATTAAATAAATTCACCCCAAAAAATAACGGTCCAATATATAATATTTAAAGGATCAATATTAACCCCAAAATATGTATTAATATTCCTTTTAGAAAATAATTTTCTCCAGAGCAGTCTCCTCTGATCTACATTTACAAATCAGATATTCCACATAGCGTAAAATTAGCTGCCATAAGCGCTGTTTCCTAAAGATTCGATTTCGTCGATTTTGGAAAACCGACAGAGATATTTCGAAGACAATTTTTCTCGTGTCATCAGAAAAGAAAAATATCGGAATTATTTTCTTTTAACCAAAATTAGATATTCTTTTAATGAAATTATTACACAAAACTCAGTGGCAAAAAATGTGATTTTTTTACGGTTTCTTTGGTAAGAAATTTTATTATTAATAGCTGATTAAACGGAATCTGTCTAAGAATGAGTGAAGATTTTTGGTTTTATATTTTTTGGTGTTTGTGTGGGTTAAAGAGGCGAACTTGAGAGGAATATCAAATCGAAAATATGATAAATACTTCAATCTATTGACAGATTAATAGACTTATAATAATAATAATAATAATAATAATAATAATAATAATAATAATAATGATAATAATGAAAGGCAAATGTCTATTTTTTTCCCAAGTGAAGAAAGAGAGAGTTGATAGTAAATAAAACTAAATACGAATGTATTCGGAGGAAAAATAGGACGAATGTATATCTACAATTGTTTTTTTTTTAACGGTGAAGTGAATTCTTTCTTTGGAATCTTTTAAAAAACGATAAAACTTTGGATAAAAACTAAACAAGAAAGAGAAGATTTTCAATTATGATACACTACAGAATAAAGCTATACGCTCTGTTGGTTTTTAAATAAAAGAGAGAAAAAAAGTTTCCTAGATTATCACCTCTTCGACGGAGGAAAACTTTTAGAACGAAAAAACCTCAAGAAAATGGTTTTAGTCTCGAGAGAAACGTAAAAAAAGGGAGAGACATTTATACTTGATGCAGTTCTACAGAAGGAAACTTGTTTTAAGATATGCAAAGCGGCGGAGAAACTTCTTTAGCCTCCAAAGAACTCAAATTCCTACAGAGTGCCAATGCCGAGAGAAGACTCGGTTTCCACTTCGTTTTCCCTTTGGCTGCCCCGCGTGTCTTCGGCACAATTCAGCACCCTTCGCGCCAACCTTAATCCCCTCCTTCAATTTTCCCGCCAACTGGCGTGTGAGGGGAAATGCGAGCGTCTTTATTGCTTGGGAAAAAGTTTTTTAGAATCTTTGCAAAACGAGTCTTTTAAACTAGTTAGGACGACTTCCTTTTCATCTGCTTCTAAATGTATTTCTTAGTGGCTTAAGGGCGGATTTAAGCTCTTACGCTTCGCCTACTGCCTTAAACCTTCGGAACTTTAAAAATTAAGTTCATCACTTGTTATTTTTATTTTAGAAACAAAATTAAATGATCGTGCTATAAAAAGAAAAACAACTGTTATATATATATATATATATATATATATATATATATATATAGAAAGGACTTTTTTTACGAAAAATTGGATTTTAGGATTGTTTCTCAAAGTATATACATTTAATCAGCTTTTGTTTGCTTTTAAATAAAACCTGCAACAGGGGAAAATATGGCCCCCAAAAATAGTGTTTTCTTAAACTTGTGCTATAAAAGAGGAAAAATTCTAAAATAATTTTATTTGCGAGACTTTTCTCGATATAAACAAGGTTAAAAAATAATTATGGGTTAAATTTGTTGTTTGCAAATAACTACGATGCTTCAGGTCCCTTATTACGTACTAATAATTCGCCAACTTTGGGTTAATTAAACTTGTAAGTCCATGAAGGTACGTTATAATTTTGAGGCTTTTGTCCAAAGTTGGTCTTTAAAGCAACCACACATGCATTTGAAGGCTGAAAATCCTCCGATAGACTCATACTAACGAGAAAACTTTTCCTTTCATTAAAAATGATGTATACGTCGATAGACGATGCAGTTTAAATCGAACTCAAAACAGAAACTATGTCTCACTGACGCTCTATCTATATATACGAGTATTTCCCCTCTTTCTCCCTCCCCTTTATCCCCTCTTCAGTAATAACGTTCAAGGTTCAACGCCGCCGAAGTGTAACTTCACTTTCCCCTCAGATGTTCGGTCACCTCCTAATGGGGAGGCGGAAGAGAAAAATGATTACTGCCTTTCGAGGGGAGTCGAAGAGGCTTTAACAGCGCGAGACTTCATTTCATCTGAGGGGAATTTTGTATATGAAAGAGGGGAAATTGGATGCTGCCCGGCTGGACACTAATATTGGCACGTTTTAAAGAACGGAAAAAAAGAAGAAGAAAGGATACAGAGAAGTCATTACACAAATCACTTTTGGGATAAGGGACCGACACAGTTTAATGTAAAAGGAGTCTACAAAAGAAAGTCAATAGCCTATAATGATTAACGAGCGCAGTTTCATTTTTACTACTCGACACTATAGTGCCTTTTCAATACATACATATACTGTGTGTATATATATACACGGTATATTACATACAGTAGTTACCGGAGTTACTCCTCTTTTGTTATTTCGATATTATGATTAGTAGTTTATAATTTATGACCCAGGTTGTTCTGTTTTATTGGGTCATACTCTAAAATAAAAATATCAGTTTTATCATGTTATTTTTTTTATTTAGTTTTGCAAAACATTTGGCACATTTGCGAATCTTCTTGAATCAATGGGAAAAGGATTTCCATTGTCCATGAAATTTTCCATAAGACAACCTTTCTTTCCATAAGACAGACCCATTGTTGAATTTAATAGTTTTCTTTAAAACTTGGTGAGACAAATAAATTTAAGGTCTTACAATTCCACAGCCTTTGTTACTATAGTTACTATACAATTATCTGTAAAAAAATATGGTGTAACTGAGCTAGACCTACTTTTGTAAGCATAGTTCCAGTTTAGTCACACTACAATTTTTACAGAGATTTGTAATAACAGAAATTGTGGAGGAAGCGGATCCATGTGAACGGGTATCTTATAATTCCATCTAGTTTGAGATCGTTACGGTTCTCAATCTCAACCAATACGGGAACGCATAACATCTTTAATTGTAGATATTTTAGAAGCGTATTGTTTCATTGAGTATTCCTGACTGGTTGTTTTATTCGCATCCGTTCTGATTGGTCACTACAACTATACAATCAACCCGGCTATGTATCAAATATTATTGCATCCATGTTCCTCGCGTTCTTATCATCTATCTATCTATCTCTCTATCTATCTATCTACCTATTTATATAAATGAAACCCACAGACAAACACTTACTTCAAAGATTTCGATAGCAACTGTTATCATCTTCAGTAATCTAAAATTAGGAAAACAATTATATGACATCTCTAATATATATGAAATAATAATTACACTGGGGAACAAATTTTAACTTGTTTTTTGTTTCTTGGACGCAAACAGGTCGGTCTTATAGCATTTTTTCCGCTGATTCCGAATATAGCCGTAGAATTTCTCTATCACCCAAGGTTACTGAGAAATTTGTATTTTAATATTTATTCAAAAAGTGTATAGAAGTTAGTAAAAATACTTCATAAAAATTATATTAGTGGCAGATTGGCATTTAAAATATTCTTCTTAAAACTTCTTTGTCACTGATTTTCTCTTGTAGTTTTCATTAGGAGCTTCTCGCATCAATGTCCAGCAGTAATCAGCTAACATTGCCGGATCCCACCTCCCTTGGTAGCGTTTCTCCATAGTAGCTATATCTTGGTGGAACCTTTCTCCATGCTCATCGCTTACGTCGCCGAGGTTTTCAGGGAAGAAATCTAAATGGGAGTGCAAGAAATGGATTTTTAGTGACATATTACATCCCAATAACCTATATGCTTCAATCATGTCCTGCACTATTTTTTCATAGTTAGAGGCTTTGATGTTCCTAGAAAATTTGTGACAACATTCTTCATGGCCTCCCATGCCACGTTTTCTTTTCCTCTCAAGGCATCATCAAACTTTTAATCTTCATGAGCTCTCTGATTTGGGGACCAACAAAGATCCCTTCTTTTATCTTTGCATCGCTAAGTCGTGAAAACTTTTTCTTCAAATATTTGAATGCCTCATCTTCCTTGTTCATTGCTTTGACAAAATTTTTCATGATGCCAAGTTTGATGTGAAGTGGCGGTAAGTATATTTTCTTGGGGTCAACTAAGGGTTCATGAGAAACATTCTTCAGTCCTGGGATACATTTTTGACGAAGTGGCCAATCCTTTACAAAATAATGCGAATCTCTGGCTCTGCTGTCCCATTCACAAAGGAAGCAGCAGAACTTCGTATAACCGAGCTGTATTCCCAGAAGAAGCGCGACGACTTTTAAATCCCCACATATATACCAACGAAACTGGTCATAATTAATCTGCTGAAGGATGAGTTTCATATATTCTAAGATTCCTTCATGTGGACAGCGTGCCCTACAGGAATGGAAAGGTATTTATTTCCATTGTGAAGTAGTACAACCTTGAGGCTTAGCTTCGAAGAGTCAATAAATAAACGCCAATCTTCAGATTTGTGTTCATGACCGAGAGCTAACAGCAGTCCATTTACATTATTACAGTAGCATAAACCACCTGACGAGGAGAAATACTGCATCAGATCTTTTTGGCGAGTGCGGAACGCCGATATGCTTGTATCTTTTGCCAGCAAATTCCATTCACGTAACCTGGAGCCCAATAATTCCGCTTTCTTTTTCGGAAGGTCCAAATCTCTCACGAGATCATTCAGCATAACCTGCGCTATCAATGGTTTATTTGATTCAGGTTGCTGAAAGTCGTCTTATCTTAGTGTCATCAATTTCCATTGGTTCAACTTCAGACTCTTCATCCAGTGTCCATGACTTTGGGGGAGTTGGAATTGGGTTATCATCGTCATGTACAGTAGTACTGGTCTTATGGCAGATGCAAGATTTGGGTATTGAATTTTATGTTTATTTTTGGCAGAGAATCCTGAAACGTTAGTCATACAAAAATAGCAATCCGTTAGGTGATCCTTGGGCTCTCTCCAAATCATTGGTATGGCAAATGGCATAGATTTGCTGGTACCTTTAATCCAACCCCTAAGAGTGACGGCACAGGAAATGCATGAGATATGAGGTGCCCAGGATTTGTCTTGGTCGCCTACCTTACATCCAAAATAAAGTTCGTAAGCCTTCTTCACGAGTGGAGTCATCGTTTTCCTCTGTGCCATTATGGTCAGTTTTCCACATACGTAGCAAAATGTATCTCTGGGATTAATACAGTTTCGATTCATGCTGGCGGAAAATTATTGAAATCACGGAAAACTTTTTGGAATGAAAAACCAATTTTTTCTAATATGAAAAATTTTAAAATTTGAGCAAAACTTGAAAAAAGTTTCTTCTTTTTATTAAAAATCTGTTTGTTTAAATAGCTATATTTTTTTAATGCAAAAAATACTATTAAATATAGTTAACCTGGAAAAAAAGAAAGTAAAATTAAATTAGTACACTTAATTTTAACTAATATTTTGGGAAAACTCTGAGTAAATGGAAATATTATTTTCTCGAAAACTATGGGTGATAGAAAAATTATGAAACCATATTTGGAATCAGCATCAGAAGTTCTATAAGAAACACCAAATAGTTTTCAAGAAACAAAAATGTTGTTCCCTAGTGAATTATCAAAAAGCACAAAAACCACAAACAGGAGTATTATTCCAATTAAAGGTAAGTAACTTAAGAAACAATAAGTATTTAAAACATGATAATCCACGTCCTAATGTTAATATGCTAAAATAGTTAAAACTTGAACATTAACTCTTTAAACAATGATAAAGATAACTAGTTCACTTCCTAAATACATTAATGAAGATACATCCAAACTGGTGTGTGGATTTGAATTTGACCAGAGCCAAAGGTGGTTGGTTACTGGAAAGGATATGGTCAGTAATTTACTGGAGAATATTTACAGCAAATTGGGAAATGGGGTTTGGTCGTTTAGGTCTGGTAGAAGTTTAAAAATGAAAATTGTTCCCAACAGAGATAAGTCTTCGTTATTCACTTGTCATAAGAGAGAGAGAGAGAGAGAGAGGAGAGAGAGAGAGAGAGAGAGAGAGAGAGAGAGAGAGAGAGAAACAGTTAAGTTATAGGGATAAATACACAAGCCATATTTACATAACTAAAACTATGTAAGTATACAAATCAGAATAAATAATAATGCAGACAATAAATTTCGTCTAATGCGTGTCTAATGGATTTCTCACAGGAGGGTGCTAAACTTCGATTTACTCAAATCTTGAAGAGCGGACGTGAGGAGTCTGAGGATTGGACAATCAGGTTTACCTAATTTAGTATTAATTTAAAGAAAAGCGTATGTATTGTATCCGAGGAGCAGTTTGGGAACGTAGAGATTACAATGGTCTGAAAGTATTAATTAGACTCAAATTTAAAGCTTTCAAATCTTAATATCCGTTCACTGTCTTGCTCGAGTTACAGTTAGTCTTCATCTGTTTGGGTAACGAACGCCATAGTCCATCATTATACACAGATTCTTGCGTAGTAACGCTTTCTCACAACACTGGGTTAGAAACTGTGATCTGTCCAATTAGGGCTCAGAACGTTCAGTTGCAAATTATGAGATGGCCAGTGAGGGACCATGTTTCATTTCTTTCAAAGGCTGATCAATCAGCGAGAGGAAAATATTTTTACTCCTTAAATCCGATACTAATTCTTTAGAGTATATATATATATATATATAAACGATTCCATCTAGAAGTGATGTAACTGAATAAATAACTGCGTGACTACAAGGGTAAGATTAAAAATAGTAGCTTGTTACACACAACACACACACACACACATATATATATATATAATATATATATATATATATATACACACAGTACAGTATATGAGTAATGTAATGATGGGTTTGTTGAACCTCCTTCGCAACATCTAAGGTCATAAGTCGGAGGCGATATAAATATGGATTCTAACCACGGGTCGCTACATAACCTGGACACAGAGGACGGTTCCCATCCAACTGCTATCCAAACCCAAGGCAATATCAATACTTAACTTCGCTGGTCTGCGGGAAGTGGTGTTGCGTCATTGTCCCAACGACGTAGCCCCATGGCCCATATCCTCATATACTGTATATATATATATATATATATATATATATATATATACAGTATGTGTATGTATGAGTGAAGTCACTATTTCCCATATATAAGAATTAAGCTAAAATAAATGGCTTCAAAAACGAAATACATTTTCGCTAAAATAAATTTTTTTTTTGAACCTGCAAAAATGACAACTAAAAATTAATGAAGACAATGGAGCTGTCAACTGTCTTTTGCCCCTGTCAGGATTTTAGTGATCTGAAGCAGAATATATATTTTCTATATTAAAGTGAAGAAAACACACATATATATATATACATATATATACAGAGGGAGAGAGAGAGAGAGAGAGAGGAGAGAGAGAGAGAGAGATCGGAATTTGGCTTACTCCGATAAATTTGTTTTCGTCTGACATCGCTCGGCTATCTCAGCAACTCAATTAGATAGTAATTGTGCGCGTCATTTGAAAGTGATTTTTAACTATATAATTCACTTTCATGGAATGGTGCAAGAGGTAGTAAAAAAAGAAGAAAAGTTGTATCTCTGTCTGCATAGGAAAAGTTATAACTTATTAAGAAGTTAGAGAGTGGCGTATCTCCGAAAGCAGTTTGGATGTTCGAGGCAAACTGTCAGACATTAAGAAGTCGAAAGACAAACTGACATTAGAGATGTCTCTACACTGGAGGAAAGAAAGCGTGCCACACTGGCCAAAGATACAAACTTAGAAGAAACTGTGTTTATATGATACAAACAGCAGGTGTGCGTGTGCTCGGTGTAGAGTTACAATCTGCTGCTGAAAGATTAGCTGGTTATATGAACATAGAAAGGTTTGTGGCTAGTTCTGGATGGCTGTGGCGTTTTATTAAGAAGCACAACATCGTAAACAAGAAAATTTATGGCGAGTCTCTGCGTGGTGGAGCAGAAAGTGTCGAGCCTTTTAAACAAAAATACACAAAATTGTTGGTCATTCTGACCCTAACTTTAATCAGCTGTATAATGCGGACGAAAGTGGCTTGTTTTGGAAGGCTATGCCTGATAATACGTAGGTCACACGTCAAGTCACGTAAGTCAAGAGTGCTTAACAACACCTTGCACAGGCTGCCTGTCATTTACATGTCGTTCAAGAATGCCTGGTTTAGGCGTGAAATATCTGAAGAGTGGCTCCACAGGTATTTTGTCCCTGGAGTCAGAAGTTTTCAGGAAGATACTCTTCACATTGCCCCAGAGGACGTCAAAGCACTGCTTCTTTTAGACAATGCCCCTGCCCACCCTGCAGCGGAAGTCTTCAACAGCCGAGATGAGAGGATTAAATGCATATTTCTTCCACCCAACACATCATTAATCCAACCTATGGATCAGGGTATCATTTCTGCGTGCAAAAGGATTTACGAGAGGAAGATGCTGGAGGAAGTTATGGTAGTGCTGGAGAGGAGCAGTGATGAGGCTCAGGATAGAAGAAGGCAAAAAAAACTAGCCAAAATAAAGGCTTACAACATGAGGTGCCATTTTTGGCTTGGCCAGAAGTTGGCAGGATGTGAAAAAGAGACCCTACAAAATGGTTGAAAACAGCTAATGTTTAACATGGACACTGAGATAGACTTGTAGGCTTTGAAACTACTATAGGATAGTTGAAGAAGGCTGGAGAGACAGAAATAAATGTGGGAAATATTCGTGAGTGGCTGGAATTAGATGAAGGTGACACTCGATATCAAAAGAGGACAGAGGAAGAAATTGCTGCTGATGTTTCTGGTGTCTCTAAAGAAACCACTGGCAGTGGTGAAGAGGATTTTTCTGAAGATTCAGACCCTAAAGAGAAGGTAAAGTTATTTCAGGTAAGAGAATGGTTGATAATTTAAAAACTTATGTTGAACCTGTCTCATACACTGAACTTCACCCTTACTATAATAACATGAGGTAAGTTGGCGAGATGGAGATCCAGCTGTTGCGTAAGAGCATTATCCAGCCTAAAACAGACTCAAGAGAACTAAGACTCCCAACACATCTGGTTTGCCAAGTCATCAACCTCTATGTCAGAGTTCAGTGCCAGTAAGTGCTATTTCTGACCTAAGCTCTGCCATCACATGTAAAGTGCCTGAAATTATGTTTTCCTCAGACAGTAAAAATGAGGCAGACAAAAGCAATACAATACAATTAGTTTACTGTACATTGTAGTGTCTTATAAATAAAGAAAATATAAAAAATTAAATAAGGAAAAGTTTTTTGTTCAGTACAGCAATTGTGTCTAGTGTAAATACAATACAGTACAGTAAGCATTTTACTGTACATGTAATTAATGTACATTATCACAGTACTGTACTGTAGTATCATACTGTACTGTTAGGGTGTGTCAATTTTAGTAAAGTCAACAATTCAAAAACTACTAATGCTCAAATGATGTCATATTATCTAGCAAACTTAGAAATATCTTTAGTGTTGTTTAAAAAAGCCATTTACCTACTTATATTTGACCATAAAGGTTTAAAATATAACCTAAATATGACTGTAGGTAGCGTCGTATATCAATGTGCCATTGATATGTGTGGTCAACTTTGATTATTTTCGGTGTGCAGTATGATTTCTAAGTTTCACATAGTCACAAATGCTGGAGTTTTTATTGTGAATGCATATGTTTTCCCTCCTCTTTGACAATTTTGATTACTTCGTAATGTAAATATTGTGTAATTCAAATTATTCGAAATGTTATGTGTGACCCAAATTTTCTGTATATTTTGATATGATAGATATATAAAATTGTCATTACTTTGAATAATTAAGTCTTGTACCTATAACAACACAACCTTTTATCTGAGCTTATAGAAAGATATTAAGAATTTCAATTAACTTAATTTTATGTAATCATAATCAGTAGGCCTATCCAAATTTCAATGACATTTCTTTTGTTCACAGGTCCACAGGATGAGTCAGAAAGAAATCAGAACCCGAAGCAAATCAAGTTGTCACCTAAGTCATTTGGTGGGGACTGGGAGGGAACTTCCCCCTGCTGAGCTGCCCACAGCCAGAGATCTGCTGAGGTATGGTTTGCTGAGGAGAGAGATGAGTGAGGAAGACAGGAGGAATTACCCAGTTAATGACCTGATTAACAACGGCATTGCTCCAGGGCTACTGGCTCAGTGGAGAAAGGCCAACGCTGTATTCACAGGACCTGTAATAAACACTGAGGTCAGGATCAGGGTTAAAGTGAAGGCACTGTGGGATGAGGCAGTGAAGGTGTCCATTGGCAATGTGAAGCTAGAGATCAAAGATAGGTTCATGATGAAACTGGACAAATTGGTGGACATCCTGACCTGTTACTGTGTGATCAGGAGCTGCAGTGAGCTTGGGTGCAACCCTGTCTGCAACAGTGAGGTTCACATTGACTGCAGCTGCAGGAGCGAGCAGAAGATACCAGTGCAGGAGCTTGCCTTCATTAAGGGTCAGAGAGAAAAGGTGGGAAGTGTGGGGACACACCAGATGGGTCTAGCTGATCACCCTGAGACCAGGAGACAGGAAGCAGTGCTATAGAGACATGAGCAGAGAAGGATGGCAGAGGAGAAGAGGAGGAGGAAGGCAGAGGAGTCAGCCAAGAAAGAGGAGTTGAGGGAGGAGTCACTGCTGGAGATGGAGTTGGAGGAGACTGGAGATATATTGGAGGAGGCAGGGAGGAGAGAGGAGGACGAAGACTTCATACCAGAGGCTGCGACGACTTTTTCCTTGCCTGTGGCTAAGAAGAAGAAATACAACACAAGATATCACCAACATAGCTCTGGCTAGCTTGAGACATCACACTGGGCTGAGAGAGACTGCAGAGATTGCCACTGCTGCCTGGATTGATGCTGGTCTTATCACAGAGTTTGACACAGCACTGGTGATTGACCGCAACAAGGTGAGGAGGGCTCAGGAGAGACTGACTAAGGAGCTGGTCAAGAAGTTTGATGAAGAGATTAGGGAAAATGGCATCACCTGTATCATCTTTGATGGGAAAAGAGATGACACCAAAGTGATGATGGAAGCTGAGGGCAATGACAGGCAGTTTCCTGGCCTCATTAAGGAAGAACACTACACAGTGTGCAATGAACCAGGTGGAAAATATTTGTGGCATTTTATACCAGAGGAAGCTGCAGAGGAGAGAATCATGCTGAGGTCATTGCTGATCATCTGGTGAACTGGCTAAGAGAGAGAGGAGCAGACCACACCCTTTTTGGCCATAGGAGGTGACAGTACTAATGTGAATACTGGCTGGGAGGGAATAGTAATGCATTATGTGGAGGCCAAGCTTAGCAGGAAGTTGGTGTGGATTGTCTGTGACTTGCACACTGGGGAGCTGAGTCTCAGACACCTGGTGACTGCACTGGATGGCAAGACATTGAGCAACAACAAGTGGTCTGGGCCCCTAGGGAAGATGTTAGACAATGCCACTGAGCTGGAGATCAACCCAAACTTCACGAGGATCACTGTTGGTCCTCCTCTACCCCATCTCAGTCAGGAAGTAGTCAAGAACCTCAGCACAGCTCAATCATATGGCTACAGAATCATCACTACCATTAGATCAGGAGAGGTACCTCAGAGTCTAGCTCTCCTGGAGATTAGGCCAGTCTGTCACAGTAGGTGGGTCACCACGGCTCTAAGGTTCTGCAGATTGTGGATTTCCAAACATGGGCTGAAGGGTAGGAACCTGAAGAATCTGAGGATAATTGTGGAATTCATAGTGGGAGTCTACATACCAAACTGGTTTAACATCAAATTAAATCACAGCTGGGTAGAGGGTCCCAGGCACGTACTGTACCAGCTGGAGCTGCTCAGAAGTCAGAAGAAGGAGGTGATAGGAATAGTGATGCCTACAGTGAAGAGATCAGTCTGGTATGCACACTCTGAGGTTGTGCTCCAGGCCATGATGTGCAGTGAGGTGGAGGAGGAGAGGAGGGAGGCAGTGAAGAGGATACTGGAAATCAGAGGTGAAGGAGATGAGGACAAACAGGTAGGAGACTGCAGTGCCAGACCCAGGAAGACTCCTGACATCAACCCAGATGTCACCAAACTCTCGGAGCTTATTGACTGGAACTTTGGCGTGACCCAATGGAAGTTCCTGCATGGCCCTCACACACATAGTCAGTAGGGAGGTGTGTAAGGATGACAACTGAAGCAGCACAACAAGTTTACTCACAAGAGAGGAGGGAGGCGTACATCAGTGGCCAAGTGGCCAGTAGGGAGCTCATGTCCAGGAACAAGAGCAAGGCAGACATGGCATCCTTGGCAAAGTTCAAGAAACCTATCTATATTTCTAAGTTTTAATATTGAAATACAATCAAAATGTCTTTAATTGTATATAATGTATGTAAAATGTAGTTATATAGTTATAATAAAAAAAAATACTTGCAAAAATTGCTGATTTTTCGTAAACTTCAACTTCAAATATAAGTAGCTAGGAGTGGTCAAATCTAAAGCCATATTTCGATTTAGCACATAAAAATGCATCATTTGGTCACTAGTAGTCTTTGAAAATCTAAAAATTTCACTCTGCTCCCTAAAATTGACACACCCTACTCTACTGTATACAGCCCCTCACTATTTCTCTCACTACCCATTGCCTTCCAGCATACCTAAGGTCATCTTGTAACCACTTCAGTGCAAAATTCCCACCTTGGGTAAGTACTCTGTTGCATTTAGTTATCAATTTAAATACATGTACACATGTACAGTATATATGTTACTTAGAAGATTTTTTATGTACCATGTGGTATGTTTTCAGAATTCGGATAAAACACTCGCTAACTCGGATGACCCTTCACCCTTCACGTCCATCATCCAATTAATTGTTTTCACTATATATATATATATATATATATATATATGAAAATTATTTCACGAAAGTAACACGTGAAAAATATTTATGATGAATAAAACCACGAAGGAAAGGAAACACAAAATGGTGCTCAAGCGCTTTCGTCTAATGACATCCTCAGGAACACTGAAGTACATAAAAAGGTTACAGCCTATATATAGGTTACAGAAAGAAAAAAAAATAAAAAATAAAAAATAAATAACATACATACACACACACACACATATATATATATATACATACATATCTATATATACAAATACATACATACATACATACATACATACATATATATATGCAATAAACAGAGAAGTAAAAATTAAAAATTAAAAATTAAAACCTTAAAGGATTACCAGTGAGGCGTACAGATTTGTAAGGAAAAATATCGATTTTTAGCACAAGATCAAATGGATTATAAAAATACAAATTTATACTGGAACTCTGCCCGGGTTTTAACACAATGCTGCCTATGGTCAGGTTTCGATATATATAAAAAAATAAAATGCAAATTAAAAGTTAATAAAGTAGCAGACAAGTTTACCAAAGATTTAATGTTTTACCCTTCTTATCTAAATCTGTTTTAAAGGAATTCAAAATAACAGGATCGAGTTGAAAAAGACCTTTGCTTATGTTGAAGTTATTTGAAAGTTGGATAATGGCAGACTCAAGAATATTTCTATTAACAATGTTGCTTGAATGGAATAAAACTGAAACATTATTCCAATCAATACAGTGGGCTAACTCTGACAAATGGACAAAAAGGGCACTGGACAACTGTCCTGTTCTAACGGAATATTGATGCTGTTTTATACGTGTGTGCAAATCCTTTCCGTCTGACCTATGTAAAAGGAATCACATTGTTTACAGCCAATTTTATAGATAATGCCTGAATTATTGGTAGGGCTATTTTTATTAAGATATTTTTCACAATATTGTTATATGAAAATACTACATTAATATCCAAAAGTTTAAGTACATTAGCAATGCCTAAAAAGCCCGGGAAAAATGGAAGTACTAAAATATTTTTTGACAAAGTACGAGTGTTAATATTGACACGATAGAAAGTTCGTTTTGCCTTGTTGAGACAGATTCCATAAACGCAGATGGATAACACAAATCACTTCCAATACCGTTGATTTTTTCCAATTCGGCATCGATGTATTCCGGACTGGCGATCCTAAGGGCGCGGAGAAACATTGATGAAAATATGGCCTTCTTAGTGGGGGTATCATGTCCCGAGTAAAAGTGTACGTAGGACAAATTGTTTGTCGTTTTCCGATAGATACTAAACTTAAAACCTGGGCTTTCCCTATGTACACGCACATCCAAAAATGGGATTGAATTGTCTTGCTCCACTTCTAAAGTAAACTTAATGGAGGGGACTTGATCATTTAACTGAAGGAGGAAGCTATCCAGGTCACGATTCATGGGCCAGATACACAAATATCGTCGACGTACCGCAACCAAGGGATGCCAACCCCCAGGATTCTCGGAATATAGGTAATTTCGAAAAACTCCATATAAATATTGGAGAGGAGGGGCGATAAGGGGTTGCCCATAGCCATCCTTGGTTGCGGTACGTCGACGATATTTTGTGTATCTGGCCCATGAATCGTGACTGGATAGCTTCCTCCTTCAGTTAAATGATCAAGTCCCCTCCATTAAGTTTACTTTAGAATGGAGCAAGACAATTCAATCCCATTTTTGGATGTGCGTGTACATAGGGAAAGCCCAGGTTTTAAGTTTAGTATCTATCGGAAAACGACAAACAATTTGTCCTACGTACACTTTTACTCGGGACATGATACCCCCACTAAGAAGGCCATATTTTCATCAATGTTTCTCCGCGCCCTTAGGATCGCCAGTCCGGAATACATCGATGCCGATTGGAAAAAATCAACGGTATTGGAAGTGATTTGTGTTATCCATCGCGTTTATGGAATCTTGTCTCAACAAGGCAAACGAACTTTCTATCGTGTCAATATTAACACTCGTACTTTGTCAAAAAATATTTTAATACTTCCATTTTTCCCGGGCTTTTTAGGCATTGCTAATGTACTTAAACTTTTGGATATTAATGTAGTATTTTCATATAACAATATTGTGAAAAATATCATAATAAAAAATAGCCCTACCAATAATTCTGGCATTATCTATAAAATTGGCTGTAAACAATGTGATTCCTTTACATAGGTCAGACGGGAAAGGATTTGCACACACTATAAACAGCATCAATATTCCGTTAGAACAGGACAGTTGTCCAGTGCCCTTTTGTCCATTTGTCAGAGTTAGCCCACTGTATTGATTGGAATAATGCTTCAGTTTTATTCCATTCAAGCAACATTGTTAATAGAAATATTCTTGAGTCTGTCATTATCCAACTTTCAAATAACTTCAACATAAGCAAAGTCTTTTTCAACTCGATCCTGTTATTTTGAATTCTTAAAACAGATTTAGATAAGAAGGGTAAAACATTAATCTTTGGTAAACTTGTCTGCTACTTTATTAACTTTTAATTTGCATTTTATTTTTTTATATATATCGAAACCTGACCATAGGCAGCGTGTGTTAAAACCCGGGCAGAGTTCCAGTATAAATTTGTATTTTATAATCCATTTGATCTTGTGCTAAAAATCGATATTTTTCCTTACAAATCTGTACGCCTCACTGGTAATCCTTTAAGGTTTTAATTTTTAATTTTTAATTTTTACTTCTCTGTTTATTGCATATATATATGTATGTATGTATGTATGTATGTATGTATGTATTTGTATATATAGAATGTATGTATATATATATAGATGTGTGTGTGTGTGTATGTATGTTATTTATTTTTTTCATTTTTTTTTTTTTTCTGTAACCTATATATAGGCTGTAACCTTTTATGTACTTCAGTGTTCCTGAGGATGTCATTAGACGAAAGCGCTTGAGCACCATTTTGTGTTTCCTTTCCTTCGTGGTTTTATTCATCATATATATATATATATATATATATATATATATATAATATATATATATTACTGTATATATATATGTATATATATATATATATAAAGGGTGATCCAGAGAAATGGGACCGAAAAAAAACCCTGTAACTCTTAAAGTATAAGTCCTTTTATAAAATCATACGCATCATTCGAAGAGGATAGTTACAAGTTTGTACAGGATTGTATAGGTTTTGACAATACAAGACAAGATAAGATACAAAACAAAATAAAAGTGTTAGTTAAAACTAACCCTTCAAGATGACTGCATGGACTGTGGAACAGCTGCGTTTCATAACTGAGCAATATTATGAGCATGGAAGAAGTGTAGTTTCAGCTCTTAGAAGGTGATTTTGACATCTGAAAATTTGTCTTGAAAGATCTTTGAGCTGAAACTACACTTCTTCCATGCTCATAATAATATGCTCAGTTTATGAAACGCAGCTGTTCCACAGTCCATGCAGTCATCTTGAAGGGTTAGTTTTAACTAACACTTTTATTTTGTTTTGTATCTTATCTTGTCTTGTATTGTCAAAACCTATACAATCCTGTACAAACTTGTAACTATCCTCTTTCGAATGATGCGTATGATTTTATAAAAGGACTCATACTTTAAGAGTTACAGGGGTTTCTTTTGGGTCCCATTTCTCTGGATCACCCTTTATATATATATATTATTATATTATATATATATATATATATATATATATTAGTAGATCATTTGAATTTAAGTCCGAAAAACAAACAATGATAACATTATAAATTCCTTAGTATGCCCCCCACCTAGAATCCTGGGTTCATTTCTGGTCCCATATTTGTGACAAGAGAGCCAAGATGGAGGGAGTGCAGCGACGGCCTACTAAGGTGATCTCTAGGCTTAAAAACAAATCATACACTGTCCGTTTAGAAACATTAAATTTATTCTCACTTGTACAAAGACGGATTTGAGGAGACTTAATCCAGGTGTTTAAAATGATTAAGGTTTTGATAACGTCGACGCCGAAAATATTTTACTTTCACAAATGCGGATAAACTTGCGAAAATGGCTTCAAATTAGTGGCTTTTAAAGGAGCTAAAGAAGCTAAGCATTTTTTTTCAAACTTATATAGTTACTTTGTGGAGTGGATTGCCAGTCAACGTAGTTCAAACTAATTCGGTTGAATCCTTGAAAAAGAAACTAGATGCTTATGTTGGCTTAAACCCTCAGTTAGAAGCATTGTTAGTTCATAAAAGTATTTTTCATTCAGATTCTCGCCTCTTTGCTTTAAAACTCGCTTATCTTTAAATGTTTTTTTTTTTCTATTAACTTCCTTTCTTAAACAGACAGCCTTGTAGGGACAATCCGGTCTGTTGCTGTTTGGTGTCCTTTGTATATATATATATATATATATATATATATATATATATATATATGGGTTTGAACTCAGAATGGTCCCCTGAGATTTTTTCATGATACACACAGACCGTGCATGGAACAAGGAACTCTTCTGGAAAAATTAAATCCACTATAGTCCGAATAAGTAATGGTAAATGACAAACACTATAGTTTTTTCTTTTTCATGATGTTAGCCCGACGTGGGCAACGGGTCACTCGCAAAGGGGACCCAAAAATATAGCTTCCCTCACCAGCTATCTGAAAAGCAGATAGGATCCAGCTTTGGGACAGGATAAACCCTAGATCCTGTCCCAAAGCTGGATCCTATCTGCTTTGCAGATAGCTGTATAAAATATACAACTTAAATAATTGGTTCCCAAGCCAGTAAAAGTTTGTTTTTTAAATAGTGAGGTCTGGAACTTGTTGCCCGTTTAACTAGAACATCCAGGAAAGTTAAACTATTATTTGTTTCGTTTTCACATGTGTACTTAATATTAATATGTTGTTTGTTTTGATAATGAAGAAAACGTTTTACGTATGAAGGATGTTTAAATATTAAGAAAGTGTCATCCACATATCTTCTATAATATATGTTGTTTATAAATACACGTGCGACGGCAGTGCTGCGTATATCGGCAGTACTCAACTCCAACTGGAAGTACGCCTTTCTCAACAATTGGGCTTATCAGTCCGTACCAACCGTCCCCTTAGTAACCCACCACAATCCGCAATTAGAAACCATAGTAATGATGATAACCATCCCCTTTACAAAACTCAGTTTGAAATTTTAACAAGAACTAACAACCTTACAGAACTCCGAATTTTAGAATCTTTGTACATCTATAGAAACAAACCCTCCATTAACAACAATAGTTCATCTAACAAATTACAACTCTTCTAACTAACCAACCAACCTACTTTCATAGATATATTATACCCTCCACTCTAACTAAGATTCATACAGTTTTCTCTCAGTATCTACCGAATATGGAGGCTGACGTAATTATTGTGTATTTTACCAGTTGAGGTAATTTTAATTTAATTTAATTTAATTTTAATGATTTTAATTCCCTTTTTGTATTGATGTAATTTTAATTATTTATTCTTATTTTGTTTTAATGTTTTAAGGTTTATAATTCACTGATGATGACAAAAGATTTGTCGAAATGTCTGAAGTACAAAAATAAACGAAAATGTTTGCTGTTGTGTTGGTCTTTCTTTTCATCTGTAAGTTCGGTTTCCCTAAGGAGAAGTCAATAACTTTGATATATATATATATATATATATATATATATATATATATAGTGGTGGGCCGGATATCCGCATCCGCATAATGTTTAACATCCGCATCCGCACTTCTGACTGCGGATGTTATGCGGATATTACCTCTAATAAATTATGCAATTTACAATTAAATTAACTTATAAAGTAGCTTTAAGGCCCAGTCATGCACATTTCATGTAAAGTATTAATAATTTAATGAACAAACAAATATATAAACCTCAAAATATAAATACCTGGTAACACAGAAAATTGAATGAAACTTGTTTCATTGAATTTTCTGTGGCTGAAACTCTTGAGAAAGTTATTATTTTTATCATTATGTAACATTAATATTAATTTTAATTCTTATGCATTGCCTGTCATAATAGTAATATCACGAAATTTGAAAAATTATGTCATGCAGTATATTCATAATTCTATATTATATTGATAGATTAACTAAATATCCGCACCCGCGGATATTGAAATTAAAAATCCGCATCCGCAGATGTTGAAAAACTGACATCCGGTCCACCACTAATATATATATGTATATATATATATATATATATATATATATATATCAGTGCGTGCGGTGGCTGTGTCCACAAGGTAAGCGGTAGCCGCAAATATATATATATTAAGATAAAGAACGACGCTTGTGTAGAAGAGCGTTCAGCACAAGATGAGGAGGGAGAACGAGCAAATGAAAATTGAGGTACCTCCCAGGAATCGAACCGGGATCATCCAATTGCCGGTCGGATATGTTAACCAATACTCCAAGGACCCCGATTAGTCAGTACTCGTAATTTTCCTACATACGAGCGGAATCAAATGATCTCTGGTTCGATTCCTGGGAGGTACCTCATTTTTCATTTGCTTGTTCTCCCTCCTCATCTTGTGCGGAACGCTCTTCTACACAAGCATCGTTCTTTACATTAATTATACTGTGTTGTTTGCAGTTAAAAAAAAAAAAAAATATATATATATATATATATATATATATATAAAAGCATCATAACTTTATATTAGTTTTCGATTACTGTAGTAATATACTGACTTTTTGTAATTTGACTTTTAACTGGGTAGGCGGCGCATACGCCGCTTACCCTGACTGCACGCCACTGATATATATATATATATATATATATATATATATATATATTCGGAACTTGAATCCGAGATGATCTTCTCCATTTCTGTATTAAGGTGCTTCTGAAAGCCTCTAAGACGAGATAGGAAGATCGACAAACATCTGATGAAAAAGATGTAATCTCTCGTTTCGCGTCTGATTGCCCTTCTACATCGTTGCTTCTTCTTCTTCTTTTTCTCCTTCCATTTCATCATTTCATCCTTTCCCTCCGCTTCAAGTTGCAGTCGTGCACGCCGATATTAGTTTTAAAATAAACTTTTGCTTGCCTCATGAATATGTGATACGACTCACTGTAGTAGACGATACACAGTTTTACACATTCAATCGGAAATGTTAACATGCAACATAGCTTTGAATTGTGTGTTCTTTTGGTTTATGTAGTTGAGAGTTGAGCACTTTATTTATATATATATATATATATATATTATATATATATATATATATATATTATATATATATATATATATACTTAAATGGGTTAATGGTTATAAGTTTAGTTTGATGCCAATTTTTTAATTATAGAGACTTTCTTCTCCGTTTCCTATTTGTGTGTGGGCTCTCTCTCTCTCTCTCCTCTCTCTTCTCTCTCTCTCTCTCTCTCTCTCTCTCTCTCGCAGCTATTCTTTCAGTTGATATAAAGCCTGAATTCAGTTGATATAAAGCCTGAATTATGGAGCCTGATTATTTTCTAAAGATACCCGCTCAACGTTCTGCACTTTTCGTCATAATAAAAGAGAAAACAAAATTTCATTGTCCAGAGTTTTGACAGTCTGTAATTTGACATCGTCCTTTACTTTAGCATTTGACAGTGTGAAGTCTGACAGTCTTAAAGTTATAAATAATTAAATATATACTGGAACATTTTTCCACGTTTATACTGCTGAAGTTTTAAGAGATTCGTAATGGAAATTTTAATAGCTTTATGATTAGATCACAGATTAAGTAATATCTAGATAGGTCACTTCCATATAAATTAGTTTGCTTAACAACTATCGTTGCTAAGGAATTTCTATAGAATGGTCAGGTTATCCGCAATAAGTCTAAAGTCATTAGTAATACACGAATTTTACAGACATCACAAATTTTATTTCTGCATCAATCAAAAATTAATCATTTCTTAGTAATTACCCTAGCAACACCTGGTTGCTAGGCGAAACCTAACCCCCCTTTAATGACCTATCTGGTAACTGCTCTGTAATCCTTGATTATATTCCTTGAAATGCATAATGCATAGAAGTTACAAATACTTCGTATACTGCAATTCAGGGTTCATAATAAAAAATAACTGAACTAAAATACATTGCAATTTTCTACTCCAGTTTTCCGAATTCTTTAAAATAATAATAAAAATATTCTGTTTTGATTTATGTTATTTTTTAATTATTATATATATAAATGCAAGCAGCAAAAATGGGTTCCTCGTTTCAGCAGTTCTGAAAAGGCCTTTTCAAATTTGATTGGTCAATGATGTTAACGTAGCGACTTCCCTCGAACCTACTTAAATGCGGCTATCTCATACATTACGTGAACTAAGTTTCACATCGATCGGTTCAGTGATTCCGGAGAAGATCGTACAAACAATTTTTCTTAAAAATAAAAAAAAAGGTAAATCCAATCTGGCCGCCAAAGCAGTCCCCCAGCGAGAATTTTCCTAATTACTGCATAAGAAATGCGAGGACAACTCTGAGTAGTTACGAGTCATACTTGTTATTTAAATCTGGATTCTCAGTAAGTGCCTCGATATAAATTAGGATCAAATTACATAATATTTACAAAGATTAACTGTTTTTGAGATTTGTATCGCGCAGATTCAATGCAAGTGAAGAAATCAATTTATTTAAACGGAGGTTAGGGAGACCTCCAAAATTATGAATCTGGACGTGAAAATTGGATTTACTTAAATCATTATTAGCAAATTCATGTCCAAATATTCACTTAATTGCATTCGCCACATCTGTTCCCCTCATACAGCATTCCCCTCGTATCTAAGTCGAAGTACAACTGTAAAATGTTTCATATCATATCCAACTATTTCGAATTAATTATAACTAATTTCAATTTCTGTATCGAATTCATGCGGCAATCTGATGGCACCTTCTAAATGGATAACTGAGCTTCGAAAACGAGCGACAATCGAAATTTAATAATAGAAGATTTTATCTTAATTGCAGCCATTCGTTCGGAAATTTGTACAGTTCTCTTGGGGGGGGGGGGGGTAAAGCACAAGTGGATTGTCATTTAAATCTTCTCAGGAATAAGCATTTTCAGAATTGCATCTGCTGACGGATACTCTCAACATCTTCCAAATCTGAAAAAATAGACTTTGCAACCCTGCAGTAATTTCCAATAGCTCGTTATGGTATAATCTGATGCGGCAGCTGACCCACCCTGTAGATAAATTTTGTAAAAGTATGGAACGAAATTTATTCTACAACCTATAACAGCGAATCCAACCAATAACGCCACCATCAACTACTTTAAGAACTTGCCAAATCCTTCTAAACCCGCGAATTGAGCCAAAATGGAAATGGTTCAATTGTCTTGCCACCAATTTGTTAAATTCAGCCATTTAAAAGGAATTAATCAGCCGAACGCTATTCTGAGGGGAGAAAATCGCTCTTAGACCTTTAGGAGGGACTCGTAATAGGCCTTACGCACTTCATTGGACGTAGCTCTAAGAGGCCTATAATAAAAGTAGGAAGCCATTTGTTCTTATCAGAATTTCTTCTCTTTTACTTTTGCTTTTAGCGTTTTATTCAGAATATCTCCGATTTTAGATCAAGCGCGTTGTTAATACAGGGTAATTAAGTAATTATGTAATTATAGTATTTTAAGTAATTAGATAATTAGGTAATTATATTATTTTAAGTTGACTTCAAGATCATTATTTCAAAAATATGTAAATTTGAGGTTTCTCAAAATATAAAAATTAAACACACACACACAACTCGCACGACAAGAGATATGTGCATCGGGGAGGAAGGGTCCCCCTCCGTTTGATTACAATTTATAAGAATTCATAGAATTTCTCTATTAATACAGAAAATGAGGATATTTAATATCTATTAGTATTCCAGGTAATATTAATTTCTCAAGAAAGTTAATATCAAATTGGCATCACACAAAAGTATCAGGTTTTCACCTCAAAATTCTTACCAGTAACCTATTATAATAAGTCGTAAGTTTCACGATATTGTAATTATTCTCATTTCAATAATATATATATATATATATATATATATATATTATATATTATATATATATATATATATATATATAGACTATATATATAGAGTCTATATAAATATATAAATAAAATTCTTTTAATTTAAAAAAAAGATGGAAAAAATTAATCATAGGAGGAAAAAAATTATCCTAGAAGAAAGGATCTTCCGTTATTATAATTGGCTCTCGATCCTATTAATTTCATTCGGAGAGTCAATCCTTTCCAAGTCTTTTATTCGTTCGTCATAAAGATTGGGAGAGTCGTCCTCGGTCTTCGAGATACGCTCGTCCCATATTATAATTTGAAAGAAAGGAAAGACTCTTCTCAACCGTCGACGGGTGAGAAAAGAAAAGAAAAGTGCATAATTATTTGATCAATTTAGACGCAGCCGAGCTTGAAATTAAATGGTAGAAGGGGTGGGGAGCGAAAAGCGGGTGGGGAGGAAAGAAAGTGAGGGGGACGAAGTAACTTGAGGAGAGACAACGATACAGATATGGAGAGATACAGAAAGTCAGAGAGACTCGAGGGAGAGAGAGAGAGAGAGGCAGAATGAGAGCTTAAAAAATATCATCCTATACGCTCGTGCACATGTATATATATACAAAGACGTATAATATAGTAAAGAATAGGACCGAAAACGGATGGGAACTCTCTACGACTATGGTATGAATATCATATCCGATTATTGTACGAAAATTCCTTGCGGAAATTTCGCCAAGAAATCGGATAGAAATCGGCCGAATATTATAAAGTTTCTGTAGAGCGTTCGTTCATTTTGAGCTTGTATAAAAGAAATTGGCAGAGATCTCGGAGCGGAAGGGGAAATTTTCGGAAGAGACAATGGATGGAGACAAAAAGGGGACATGACTCGACTTCGGTAAAAAGGATGAGGGGAAAATGAACAAGTGCGGGAAAGAATGGATTGGAAACAAAGAAAGAGAACACGGAAGACACTCGGGGGAGATAAAAACTGTAAAAAGAGAAAGCAAAACAAAGTACCGTAATATCAAATTCTTTCTTCCTGCATTGTTTTAATGCATTTTATATTTTTTTTATATTTCCTTCCGTTTTGTTTCCGAAGTTAATACAAAACTTTATTAAAGATTAAAGTTAAAGTAAAAAAGATATTTTTATTTTACCGAAAATTGTTTTAATTTTAAAAACATTATTATTATTATTATTATTATTATTATTATTATTATTATTATTTTTTGATATGAGAAACTATAATTCTTTTAAACTAAGTTCCTGTAGTACTTTGACCTAAAGGCTCTAAACGAAATATAGTAACCCCGATTTACGCGCTCCCCATTTGCGTGGTTTCGAATTAACGCGGTCGAAAAAATATTATTATTTTTTTATAAAAATATACTCAGTGCAATCGTTGCGTTTATTTAATAAAAAAATTAAAATTTTTTGGACCGCGCAAATGGGAAGCGCGTAAATCGGGGGTTACTGTATGAATAATACGGTTATGATGTACAAAAACTAGTTGTGTTATACTTACAACATTTAACGTACATTAAATTTTAGAAATGTAAAAGCATAACACAAAGGATCGTAGGACATACTGGCAAAGGTTATCAACCTTTTGGACCAAGTACCACCCCAGAGAAACCGCTAGGGAATGACTACCATCTTGTAGGGAACGTTTGGACCAGTAGGATGGGCACAAAAAGTGCGATTGGGTGGAGAGTGACAGTGCTAAGTGAGGGGAAAAGAGAGAGAGAGAGAGAGAGAGAGAGAGGGGAAGGTGAGGGGGAAAAAGGTAAAGAACAAAAATTGTGAGCTCTCAGAGGGGGTGGGGGAGGCTGATAAGAGAAAAAATGTGTGTGTGTGTGTGACGTCATGCTATGAACTTTAGCATCCACCATCCAAATCTCTCTTCGGCATAGCAGTGATATTAATATATGCTATATCGTAACCTAACCTAATGCGAGGGAATAATACGTAGAGTATAGTAATCTAGTCTAACTCGCATGCATTATCTTTTCATGCCACCTCAAGGCGGCCTTATTCAGCTGACATAATTGTGCTAGTGCCAAAATATACACGCGTGTGTATATATATATATATATATATATATATATATATAAATTATCCAAACAACCTCTGATTCTCATACCCTCTTATGTCTTTTCGATAATTGTACAAATATAAAGCTTGCTTAGATACGAGTGAATGGTGGGCCAGCTGAATGGTGGCCGCCTTGGGTAGCGTGAAAAGATGATGCATGCGAATTTGATTAGGTTGCTATACTCTATTACTCCCTCGTATTAGGTTAGATTAGGTTATTTTTATTTTTTATTCGTTTATTTTCCAGTCTAGCCTAGATTAGGTAAAGTTATTATAGTCTATGTTAATATCACTGTTATACCTAAGAGATAGTGGATAGTGGCTGTTAAAGTTTGTAGTATGACGTCAGACACACACACCACACACACACACACACATATATATATATATATATCAAAAAAATTCGTTTTCATTTTTTCTCATCAGCCTTCCCTACCCCCTTATCTTATCACCCCTTCTCCTTATCCCCCGTCCCCTTTAGGAGATTAATTTTTTGCTTTTCCCCTTTACCCCTTTCCCCTCTTTCTCCCTCTTTTCTTCTCCACTCTCCTTTCCCTTTACTTGGCACTGGCACTGGCACCCTCCACCCCTCTCGGTTTTGCGCCCATACTACTGCACCATATGAATTTATTCGAAGATCTATAATTTCATTTTGCCATTTGTTTTGTATGGATGGTTAGTATATTACTTTCCATCAGTTTTTAAACCAAAATATTAAATTTAAACCTAAAATTTAAGCTTGCCTTAAAATGGGAAACTTTAACTTGCGTGTGTGACGTAATTTGTTGAACGTTTCAATTTTAGAAATTCTCATCTCATCTCGGGTACCATTAAGATAAATATTTGAGTACCACTGATTGGAAACCCCTCTGCTAAACGATAACAGGTTGGAGCTTTGATTAGGCAAACTTAGTTTGAGTTATCTCGAGTGATTTCTTCAGAATGGGGTAAACATTTGGCGCTAAAATTAAACACATCCAAGGTATTTCATGTCTGGAGACATTGAGAATATGTAGAAAGAGTAATACAACTTCGACAATGTTTTATTTTCAACATACTGTTACAGAAGGTGTCCAAATTGTTTACCCTGGACTTCAAGACACTTCGTTACTCGTAACTGGCAATCTCTCTGAACACTTCTGATTGTTTCAGCAGAAATTCGTTACAATTTCAGTCTTATCTTAGCTTTCAAATACTCAATTGTTCTTTGTCTACGTAGACAACAAATTTCAGAAGTTCTCACAGGAAAAGGTCAAGGGGTGTAACATCCGGAGATCTGGGAGGCCACTACACAGGCCCACGTATACTGATCCATCTACTGGGAAACAGATTATCTAAGTAGCTGCGAACAGCTAGTGCGTAATGGGAGGGGCCCCATCCTGTTAGAACCACAAATTCCGTCTTTCGTGAAGTGGCATTTCTTCGATTAATTGTTAGAAATAAAAACTCGTGAAGCATTTGTACGTAAGCTTTATCAGTCACATTTTCAATGAAGAAGCAGGGTCCGATGACTTGTCAACCAATATTGCTGTCCACACCATAACTCGTGGATCAGTTTGACAATGACCCTCTTCATACCAATGTGGATTTTCATCGCTCCAGTACCTCGAATTATGGCGGTTAACATGGCGTTTAAATGAAACGGGTTTCATCACTAAAACGTTATCCATTTTGTGAGGTCTATTGTGTTAGACAACCTTTCACAGATCTCAACTCGATGATCCTTATCATCCCATGAAGGTCTTGGACAAGCTGCACTTTATGAGGATGAATGTTATTTCCTTTTAAGATAGGCCTTATGGATGACGCACATCAGTTTCGTAGCTCAATTTCTGGAAAAAATTTGGGGGCTTTTGACCAAATGTTCATTCACAGTTTGCGATATGTCAATATCACTTGCGCTTTTGGGGCATCCACTTTTGGGGCATCCACAAACACTGTCAGTTTCTTTAAAACGTTGCACTAATTTCCCAACTGTTCCATGAGCAATGGATTGCCTGTCTGGATGTCTTCTATTAAAATTCATCAGCGGTTGAGCGACAATTGCTACCAGGCTTTGCGTAATGAAAATTACTTCAACTCTCTCAGTAGTCAGCAAAATACTCTCAGCCAGAAACAAAAAAGAAAGTAAAAGTTATGTCTCCAGACATATGAAACACCCTCTACATACATATATGAAACATTTGTTGCTTTTAATTTGATCTTTGGAAAACGCTGATAAATAATAAAGATTTTTGCTAACTTATATTTATGTGATATCTTCGAAGATTATTTAGGCGTCATCTGAACTACCTGAAACGTTTTCCTTCCATCGAACTGATCGTGTAATTGTTAACTTTCATTAACGAATTAAACGAATTACAACTTCACTTAGTTTAATTCTGTCACACTGTATGAAGAATTTAGTGATGTACCGATTCTAAAATTTAGCCGATGCCGATGCCGATTCTTTGCCTAGATTTAAAACATCAATTCCCTTCATAAATTTTGCTAATCTAATGTGAAAACCCTCAATTTTCATATTTTTACATTTCAAATTTGTTTAAATGCTTTTCCTTAACTCACTTCACAATATACAGTACCAGAATTTGTTACTCATTTTCCGTACATAAAGTGATATTAAATAGTTTTATTACTCAGTAAAATGATAAAATAATTTTATATTAATTTCATAAATTGAACATCAATATTTAAAGTAATTGTTTTCCTTATGCTGAAAGTATTTTCTTTCTTCATCAATGTAAACAACAGCAAAATTTTTCATTAAAATTTCAAGTCCCTGTTGGCCAACTTAAATAAAAAAATGGAAACACACTTTGGGTTTATAAAATTATTAAAATACTTAAAATAAAGTGAAGATAATAAGATGGTTTAATGTATAAATTCTTTACAACTTAATATAGAATTATCACTAATATAGAGTAGGAGATAACAATAGTTTATAATATTTAGAGATTAGCTAGAGAGAGAAAATGTAAATTTATGGCCAACTTACAGTGCCCGCGAAAAGTATCCGATCACCCTTGAAATTTGTATTTCAACCTTATATTAGTATTTTGTCATCTGTCCTTTGGTTTGGATGACTTGTTCTAGACGTTTTGGCATGGATTTAATCAAGTTTTGACAAACTTCCACTGATATTTCCTTGCACCATACCTTTTTGATGGCCTCTTGTAATTTTTCGACTGAGCCAGTGTCGTGGCATTCAACCTTATTTTTTATTATTAGCCACAGATTTTCTATCGGATTGAGATCTGGACTATTACCAGGCCAATCCAAAATATCAAATTTATTGTCAGTAATCCATTTTGTCACTATTTTGGCCCTGTGACATGGTGCACCATCATGCATGTATGTTTTTGTCCTTTGGATTGCCATTGCCATTGGAAGTTTATCCTGTAGCATTGCTAAATACCGTGCACCATTCATAGTTGTGTTCTTCGGAAGAAAATATAAGTTTCCACGCCCATAGTAACCGAAACAACCCCAAACCATCACACTTGGAGGGTGTTTCATTGTCTTTAGGGTGTATTTAGGGTCCATCCTATTTGAGCCAATAGGCCGGCGAACCTTTTTGGACAACTTCTGAATGTCAAAAATGTCGACTCATCGCTAAATAAAACCTTCTTCCAGTCATCAACAGTCCAATGAATGTATTTTTTACAAAATGCGACACGTTTTTTACGCATTTTTCATTAATGAACGGTTTCTTAGCAGCATGGCGAGATGGTAATCCGAGTTCTTTTTGGAGCCGCTCCTGGATAGTTCGTTCAGAAACACCAGATAACAAATTATTCATATTAAATTTTATTTCTTTCGCAGTTATTGTTGGGTTTTTCAATACTAAACGTTTCATAAGTTTGTCTGTTCGCGAATTTGTTTTTCTCGGTCTGCCAGATCGTTTTTTAGGGACTGGCGTGGTTAGGCCACCATTTTTCTTAGCCCGTGAAACCCATAAATTAACGGTACTTTGGGATATGTTTAATTCCTTAGCTATCTGTCTCTGTGATTTCCCACATGCATGCAAAGCAACAATAGCACCTCGACAATCACTCTTAAGTTGTTTTTTAGCACACATTATATATAAATTTTATTTACACCACTTTCTGTAAAAAAAAAAAAATATCAAGAAATTTACACAAACAGTGAAATCTGACAAATTTGAGACACAGCCACCCGCAACGAAGGCTACCAGAACACTAATTTGAGAATGCGTTGGATAGCTCTCATATCAGCGAGCAACCTCAAAGTTACCAGATGTCGCTAGAACAAATAGAAAGTGAATTACGTGTCTCTGAATATCAAGGGAAAATATTGTATTTTCTTGAGTGATCGGATACTTTTCGCGGGCACTGTAATTTATTAAGCTTTGCCTTTTTCGTGAATGTAAAATATTTTTATATACAGTAATTACATTTTGAAATGAGTATAAATTATCATAAATAGTGTTTTTTGTACGTTTAATTTTCTATAAATATAACCTTGATTAACCTTGGTTTTCCTTCTGCCCGAATTGTTCAATCTGACAAAGGTCATACTTGTCACTCCACCTTAGACCTACAGTTTAACGTGGAATCCTAACCACGCCCCACCAGCATCTCAGCGCCTTAACCACTTGGCTACAGGGTACCCATTTATCTACCGACCAATTTTTTTTATTGTGTGGAGGGATGAACAACTGGGTTTTGCTGCGCACCGCCTACCATCACCGGGTCTCGAGCTCGGGGCCGATGGATTCGTAGTCAGCAACGCTAACCACTACACCACCGAGGCGCATTCAAGTTTTGTTTTGTAATGAAAATTTTAAAATTTCAAAGAATCGGTAAGAAAATTGGCTAAATTTGGCCAACGCCGATGCCCAAAAAATGTCCATTCTGCTGATGCTGATGCCGATTAATCGGTACACCACTAATGAAGATAAAAGTATTTCTCTGAATTTCACAGCGAATTTTGTTCCAGAAAGAATTTATGATGTTGCGAAGAACATTTGAGCCGAACCCAACTCATCATTTGATTTAAGGTCGTGATGAAAGGATCACAGTTCGAAGAAAACGTCTGTAACTCTACAATTTCATATTATTCTTTAATTGTGAAAGATTTTCATTGCGTACACGTAAATTTGGGTTACATTACATTATATTACATTACATTTCACATATCTCATGGCGGTACACTGTAAACAGGAGAGTTCGTAAAGGATTCAAATGGAAGTATAGAAATGGTCTTTTTGTACTTTTAATGTTCAAGTAATAAAGTGTTCCTGACATTCCTGACGCATATAGATTTTCATTTTTTTATATACTGTATAAGGCCTAAAAAAAGAAGTAAGTTATTGATTAGGGTCTATGCGGCCGTCAATTTGGAACCTAATTTTGAGAGGCTTTCCTTAACCTATTTTGACATTAATAGAGAACCAAACGGCTTAACATTTTCCTGTCATACGAAACTATTTTGCCTGTAGCGTATGATTTACAGCCAGCTACAATAACGAAGTGATTGTGTATACAATTTAAGTTAAAATAACAATGTTTCTGACAGCCATTTAGTGATCAAAATACATAGTTTATACTTTCCTCAGTGATTCGAATTAGCTAAACTAATAATGAATAAGAAAAAATAAAATAAATAAATGTCATAATAAAATTTACAAACATTCACATTTCAAGAATGCATTCATATAATAGTTGGGTGCTCTTCCAATACGTGCTCTACCCCGTAAAATGTACATTCCAATATGTGCTAACTAACGAAAATATCACGACCTAACCTAACCAATCGTTAGGTCAATTGTACGCCCTTGACGATTGGTTAGGTTAGGTCGTGATATTTTCGTTAGTTAGCACATATTGGAATGTAAATTTTACGATAGAGCACGTATTGGAAGAGCACCAATAGTTGCATGGATCAGCCCTTTACTTCAGTCCTTATACGTAATTAATAAGTAGGTCTACTATAATGAGGGAGGAATTATAACCTTCGTTGATTTTGCTTCCCCCGAATTGCTCATTCTGACGGAGGTTAAGCTTGTTGCTCCACCTTTGACCTACAGCTTAACGCGGAATCCAAACCACGACCCACCACTGGTGGTCAGAAATTACAAAGTTCTTCCTCGGTCTCGATCTCATGACCTCCCGCCTAGCAGACCAGCGTCTTAACCATTAGGCTACCGAGGGTACCCATTTATCTACCACCCAACTGCCGTCACCGGGAATTGAACCCGGAGATTCGTAGTCAGCGATGCTCACCACTACACCACCTATAACGATTTACTTATTTCAAACTTCACATACCCGTATAAAGACTTTTATTGTATATAAACATGGCATCGGTTAAGAAACTTTTACGCATCCTTTTTCAAAAAAATATTTATTGTATGGTTATGAAGACTAGTGGGGAAAAATTTGAGTTTTCAGTACCTGCGTTGGGAAAAAATTATCGAATCGAGAGATCCCTATTAGGGAATTATGATTTTTTTTGTGGGTGTTAATTATCTGAGAGAAGTCTTTAGCGTGTATTCGAAGAGGAACAGAGTTTTATTTTCTCTAATATTAATATTAATACATTTATTATAATTTAATAAAATGTATGGTTCCTGACTTTTGCGCCACCCTGTAATCTGAATTCGATTGATACACTGAGTAAAATTTGGTCATGTTAATTTTTATGTATGTTTTCAAAAATTATTTACGGTAATTAAAAGTTTTACTACTTATGTTTTAAAATTCATGTTATTCAATTATTGCAATCCAGATTTAAGAAGATGATAATAGACTTTTGCGTGGATTATTACGATCTAGATTAAGCTGGACAGCGTCTTACTCGGGGAAAATGATCTTTTTTATTTAAGCGTGCAGCCATTTGAAAAGTCTCTGCTATAATTTCAAATTATTTATTAAGTGCTTTTCTTAAGTGTACAGTTTGTTATTAAAACTTTCTACCTTCACCCAACGTTCCGCCTTTACAGGAGATGGACAAACAAACGTTTGGGGTTTAAACTTCCTTAGAGTCCATATATATATAGATTTCCCCAAGTAAATTAATCAAGCCTATACGACCCAATCGTGTTACTTTAATTCTACTACGATAAATCGGTCCTTCCGATTATGATAGTTATTCAATAGTTATAACTATAAAAAATGTTACGCTACATATTAACATAGCCATGCTTCATTTGAGTCTTTAAACGCATTTTAATTAGACTCATCTATTCAACGACTGTCATTCGCAAACCTGAAAGAATCTCCTATTTTCATAATAAACTATGTTCTAATTTTCATAATAAACGTATGTTCTAATTTTTAGAATAAACGTATGTTCTAATTTTCGCAATAAATGTATGCTCTAATTTTCATAATAAACGTGTATGTTCTAATTTTCATAATAAACGTATGTTCTAATTTTCATAATAAACGTATGTTCTAATTTTCATAATAAACATATGTTCTAATTTTCATAACAAACGTATGTTCTAATTTTCACAATAAACGTATGTTCTAATTTTCGTAATAAATGTATGCTCTAATTTTCATAATAAAAGTATGTTCTAATTTTCTTAATAAACGTATGCTCTAAGAAAACAAACGTTCAAAATAAACATCTTCAATCGCTAAATATATGGTAAAGATCTCATTTTTTGTAACTAAAAGATCTAAAACAAGATGTTATTTTAAGATTTTGTCCTTTAGGACTACTTTAAGTAATACAGACATTATTTTCGTCCAATTTGTTTACTCTTAGTTCCTGAAATACGAGTCCATTCATTATTTTAAGTATATAAATATATGTAATGTACACTACATTGATAATGTAACATACCGTATATACACTATATAAAATAATGGAAATGTAATAGATGTGCTTTAGGTGCCAAGAGTACAATTACACAAAAATAATGTTATGTATTACTTAAAATAGTCCAAAAGGAACAAATTTAGCGTGTACAATGCTTTAAATGTCGGATAAAGGTTAAATTTGCTTAAATTAACACTAAAACAAAAAAAACTAAAAATCATCAATGGTGGCAAATGTTTTTAGTTTTGACAATGCAACTTCCAACTTGCGCAAAAATGAAGTGTCCTTGAGCTCATTTCATGCACGAAAAGAAAGGAAAATTATTTTGTTAAGGTGTCAACTTTGTTTTCATAATATTTTATTCCGAAGGAAGGCAGCTTACGAAAACATCTTAAGAAAAGTTTTTTTACTATATTTTTTCATGCAAAGCTTGTTTTCCTTGTGTGTGTGTGGGTGTGTGTGTGTGTGTGTGTGGGTGGGTGTGTGTGAACCAAATCTCTCTTTTATACATTATTAAAAAAAATATCGCAGCAAGGAATCTGCACATACGTATTTTAATTATAACTCAATATAGAACAGACATTCGAGTGTGTTTTGAACAAAATATCACAATAAAAATAGAGAAATACAGATAAATCATCGTATTTCATTATTTTGGGATATATAAACCTAGACTATGTCATGGAAATAACGTAATTAAACTGGCTATACCAAACTCTATAAAAGCAAATAGACCCACTTTAACTCGTATTTTACTAAACGTTTCACTAAATCTGTTTTCATCGTCCTAAAAAAAAAAAAGCAAAAAAAGCAAAAAGCAAAAAAGAACAAATGTTTTTGTTTTTGTTTTAACTTAAACCATCATTTTATTACAAAGAACTCGCGACTTTATTTCATTTGGGTTTCGTTTTTCATTTCTGCAATAATAAATATGTATTTAAATTTCGAAAATGTTATTATAAAAGCTTTTAATCTTCTTCTCTTCCGTGGATGTTTTCTGGGAGATGAGAGCAAAGCATGAAAAATGGCTGGCTCTCCCATACACAATTCACGCTGGCCAACAACTTGTTTACAACGCAAGATATAGCCTTATTTTGGGGTTTGTAGGCATTTTAAGGGTGGGGGAAAGGTGGAGGGGGGGTTTGAGGAGATTCTTCGAGGGATTTTGGAGGATTTTAGAGGGTAGGAATGTTCGCTATAAACATTTACATCACCCAGTAATTATATATAGGCAATCACAGTGTGTGTGTATATATGAGGGGGAGAGAGAGAGAGAGAGAGAGAGAGAGAGAGAGAGAGAGAGAGAGAGAGAGAGAGAGAGAGAGAGTGTTACAAGGACAAGAGGAAGCCTCAAAGACCTTTCGATTCACTCAAGGAGGTCCCTATTATTAAACTACTGCATTTTTTAATTATTCAAGCGGTAGTAGAAGAAAACTGGATAGAAAAGCATAAGGCTCTCCCCCCCTACTCTTTGCTCCCTCCCCGCCAGAGGCGGGTATGAAAATATGTTGAAGAAATTACATTGACCTGGAAATGTAGCTTCGGAACTTTTATAGGAAAGAAAATTTTATAGGATATAAACTAGCTTTAAAATTACGCTATGCACATATAGAAATCTTACACTAAATAGCACCGTTGTATAAATTAACGTAATAATATATTTGTGCTGATCGAATATCAACTATTTGGCCTTATACAAAGTATTTAGAACTCTATTTATCGCGGTATCGGGCCAACCAAGATCCCATGGCCCACTCCAGGCCAGAGAGAGAGAGAGAGAGAGAGAGAGAGAAGAGAGAGAGAGAGAGAGAGCACCCCGTTTTGTAAGAAATTGCGAAATTAAAAATAAAGGCGCGCACGCGCGCACACACACACACACACACACACACACACACAAAGGAACCATCACATAAAAACTTGAAAACGATGAATGTAATATGATAAAATTGAAATCATACAGGGAGATAACACTGCAGTAACTAATGACTTCTGAAATATCAACGCCATAACACGAATCAGTTTACAATGCCTAAAAAGAACTAAAATGATATATCGCAACAGATTCAAAGAATTATAAAGGAGAGACTAATATAGGTACGTGTTATTGGAGAAACGAAATCACATTCAGCTGTAAATCCTGACTCATGTTTAATAAAGAGGGTAAAATTATAATTTTTCTTGAAAAGATCTGTCTACGCACCAAAAATACCTGATCTCCTCAAGACCGCAGATGAGATTAACATATATAAGGAACAGATCACAAGCGAAGAGCTATATAAATTTGTGTCATTGACATCACATCACACTAAAATATTCGAAGGATGAGAGAGAGAGAGAGAAAAGAGAGAGAGAGAGAGAGAGAGAGAGAGAGACATAGAAAGAAACAGATAAAATAAATGAATTTGCAGACACATGACCAACTCATTACACTGGAAAAAAAGGGAAAATATCGTTTTAGATTCTGTCTACTAAACACTTGGTGGTGCAACACTCAACCACATTTTGCTATTTCTAAATGCAACATTTTACCTAAAATATGAGGTTGGTGCTATAATAACTACACGTTTATTAGTTAATAACTAAATGTTTTTTAGGTGTATAAGAACCAATATGGATTCAGAGCAAGAGGAGTGCGCCTACTGCAACTAGTAGAGCATTATAATTATTATAGTATATCAATAATGCTCTTGAAAATAAAGCAGAAAATATGTATAGTATAAATTTCTGCAAAGCATCTGATAAATGTGAAATGGTGGCACATATATGAGATGATGTGGGCAGGAAAAGGAAAAGTAAGAAAAGAAGAGTAGAAAGGCCGAAGCTCATCATCAAAATCATACGTGCGTAGCGGATTCCTTACACCGCTACTATTTATTATATCATTAAATGATATTTGTAACGAAATAATTAACAACACAGTAAACATCTTGCTGATGATACTAAAACAATGGAAAAGAAAAAAGGTAAACGATTTAAATGTAAAATTTTTGCAAACGGACACAAATACAATATACAAATTACCAGTAGATACAGTAGTGCTTATAAGTATTCGTACAGATAAATATTTCGGTTATATTCATCTTTGTCTTTTGTACCATGCATAGGATAGTTATGAAAAGTTTACCTTTCGTTTGGAAAAATTTAACAAATAAAAAAATTTGTTTAACTCCAGCATATAATGTAACACATCAAAGAATTTTAGGAAAATAAAAAGTTAGAATGCAAAAGTTTTCGTACATTTATTCACAAAATTAATTAATACTTTGTATGTCCACCTTAGGCTTGAAGAATTAAAAATTTTTATCAGTCGTTGGCTGTTTATTGATTAGAAACTGTTGGCAATTCTGAATTCTAGAATTTTCTCTGTGAATCTTCATGGAAAACGGATGACTTTACAAACCATTAGTAAACAATAGGTCGTCGTAGTAAAGAGCTGTCTACAGATCTTAAGAGATCTGTTATTGCTGCACACGAATCCTGAAAGAGTTATAGGAAGTTACGAGAAAAACCTCAAAATTCTACCAAAGTGTGGACGACTTTGCAAGATTTCAGAACGTACAGCTAGACGGATTAAAAGAATGGCTGCTGCGAATCCACGAGTGACTGCGGGTGATGTTTGCCAAATATTAAGACGAAGAGCGATGTCCATCCCTCTACTGTACGTCACACATTGAGAAAGAATGGACTGCATAGAAGAGCTGCACGAAGAAAACCTCTGCTACAAAAAGCGCACAAAGAACCTCGTTTAAAGTACCCGAGGATTATGAAAATGATGGATTTGCATTTTAGAAGAGTTCTTTGGACACACGAGACCAAAATTGAATATCTGGGAACAACGAGCAACGGTATGTTTGACGAAAATCAAGTAATGTATTCGAGGAAAAAAAACATCCTTCCTACGGTGAAACATGATGGTGGGAGTTTGCTTCTTTGGGTGATGCTTTAGTGCTTTTGGTCCAGGAAAGCTTGTGTCATCAATGGAATCTTAAATTCTTGAATCTTAAATATTAGGAAAATTTTGAAGAAAATATATTATTTTTAGTTTGGGAGTTGCGAATGGGTCGCAAGTGGGTACTGCAACAAGATAATGATCCAAAACATATGAGTAAGAGCACCATGAAATGGCTTCAACAAAAGAATTTCAAGCTTCTCGAATGGCCCAATCAAAGCCCAGATCTCAATTTAATCGAGAATTTATGGTTTGATTTAAAAAAAGGTGTCCGCAAGAGAAATTCTTCGAATCTGAATGAATTGCAACAATTTTCTTTATAAGAATGGGATAAAATTTCTACTGAGATACGTCGAAACATTGCAGAAAAATACCCAAAACGAATCATTAAAGCCATTCAAGCAAAAGGTGAACACACAAAGTATTAAATAATTTTGTAAGTAAATGTACGAAAACTTTTGCATTTTAACTTTTCTTCTGTTTCCTCAAATTCTTTGATGGTTAAGCTATATGTTGGAGTTACACTAATTGTTTTTTGTTAAATTTTCCAAAAGAGCGGTAAATATTTCATAACGATCCTCTGCATGGTACAAAAGATATCACTGAAATATTTCTTTGTACGAATACTTATCAGCACCATTGACACAAAGTGTAGTTTAACGCTGAAAATTTTCAGCTTTGGGGAAAAAATAAAGAACTAAAACCTTAACACGATACACCAAACGAACAGACGTACTAAAACAGACTTACTGTAGCAGAATATATGGAAAGAACCTTGACTGATACAAAACTTGCGTAATAAGATAGCAACTATAAGAAGAAAAAAGAATAACATGACAAATATGGAGAACTCTTAAAAAGGAAAAAGAAAAAAAAATGATGACCAAAACTTCGATCATACAAAAGCTGGAATATTGCTAATTTTTTACATCTCCATATAAAGGAATAAGCATAAGCATTCAGTGTGACAGAATCCATAAACTCAGAGCCAAAAAACAATGAACTCAAAGTTTTATTAATATTACTGAGAAAAGTTACGGGAATTAAATTTTTAATGGAAAGGAGAGAGAGGTACACCATCATCTGGACATTAAAAACAAATGAAGAAATTGTTTGTAGCTAATCTTATAATAAAACCTATAACCATAAGCTTAGAAAACATAAGAGAAACTGGTGCAGCAGCCTTGAACTAGGAATAGCGTATATTTCAAGAAGAAAAGTTTTGCAATTAGAAGGCCACCAAAACTCTTTCATCAACTGTTGTATAACAGATTAAAGTCTAGGGATGTACCGAATACCGAATATTCGGTGCAAAACTATTCGGCCGAATACCAAATATTAGTTTTATTTTGATTATTAGGCGTTGATGTAAAAAATTAAAAAGAATTATTGTCTAAACCACATAAGAATATAAGGAGCTATTGAAGAATAGGGACCCCAGCCTTCTTTAGTTAGGCTTATAAGGCTAACTAACGAAAATATCACGACCTAACCTAACCAATCGTTAGGTTAACTGTACGCCCTTGACGATTGGTTAGGTTAGGTCATGATATTTTCGTTAGTTAGCCTTATAAAGCTAACTAAAGAAGGCTGGGGTCCCTATTCTTCAATAGCTCCAAATATAAATACAAAAACAGTTGAAATTTTATAATTCCCCATCTTCTCCCGCACAGGTGGGTGAGGGGAGGGTTAACTACCGATTTTCCTGTAAAAAGCCTAGATATTAGTCTAAAACAAAGAAAATTACAGAAAACATTTAAGCTTCACTTTCCCTAGCAACGTGTGGTTGTCATGACATTAAACTTTTTAAAGCCCAGTCCAGTGACTCAGCTGAGTGATTACCACGAGTTCGTTCTGGGTCATTTGTGTTGCAATGATGAATCATCGGATCTCAACAACTATGTGGCCAGTCAGTCATCTCGCTTCAGTCTTGTGTGGCACAATCATTATTTGTTGCATTAATTTAATTGAATGCTTTTTATTTGTATTTTACTTAATAAACCGAACTAAGATAAAATCAAACATTTAAAAAGCTTACTTAGAATAATATATTATGTTATATAATAAGACCTTAGTTTAAAAAACCTAAAGAAGTATTTATACTGTAATACAGTGTTGAAGACATAGGAGTCCTATTTTCAGTTGTTGCATACACCTCGAACTATGACATACCAACCCTTAATAACCATCAGTGAAATCTTATTCAGAGCGTTGTAAAACTTCTTAGACCATGTGAAAAATTAACGAATGACTTTTCCTCTGATTCTTCTTGTTCTTCCATAATATCTCCCGGTGTAACTGGTCTCGTAGTATTTTTGCGTAACATAAATGATAATGCAGGTATTCATACTGTGAAAAACGATTTAATAGAAAATTCACAGAAACGCTTCAAACAGTGGAAAACGGACATTACTTGCATGATTGCTCAGGTTTTAGATCCTCGTTTCAAATTTCCTTTCATTACAGTCCCTGAGTTTGTAAAAAATGAGATAATGACTATATCTGCATCACCTAATCCTACATGTAATATAACTCATGGCTATGAAGCAACTACTTCTGTTTCACGAGAAGATCAATAACCTTCGAAAAAGAAGCCGAAGGTTGACTTATGGAGCTACTTCGATGAGGTTGCTACGTCTTTATAATCAGATGTGCCACCACCTGTCAAAAGTAGCCAGCAAAGTTGTCAAAAAGAATTAAACACCTATTCAGAGGAGCCACGAGTCAGTCGTGACACGAACCCTCTTCATTGGTGGCGCCATAATGGCCAAAGATTCCCGAAACTATTAGTTCTTGCTCGCAAATATCTCACCACGTCACCCACAAGCGTACGAAATGAATGGCTGTAATTACTGACGTCCGTAATCGTATAGCTCCTAATGCTGCTGAACGACTAATTTTTCCACACGATAATCTACTTGCTTTAAATTTCAATTATTAGGTTTCGTTTGTGCGATAATTGTTATTACTGCCTCTTTATTTTTTTTGTAAGGTTATTACTTATTAGTATCACTGTACCAAGTTAGGTTTGTTTATAATTATTCTTTGAAATAAAAAAAATACATTTTAAGTTCCATTTCCTAAATGACGTTATTTACCCACATTATCAAATACTGGTTATTCGGTTAAAAACATATAAAACTATTCGACCAAATACCGAATATCCTAATTTTTTACCGAATATCAAATACAAATATTCGGTACATCCCTAGATCATTAAACGGAATAAGAAATGTCGCTGGAGTTCACTTGCAGAAATTCAACAGGAATCTAAGCCACTGGCTGAGGACAATACCAGATAAGCCTTGTGTGCCAAGCTATATGAGATGGAGAGCCAAGAACAGTAACTAAAAACAATTGAATTATTTAAATTCAAATCTGAACAGAAACTACCCACTTGGGGGTTCGTTATAGCTCTACTTGAAATTGAATCGTAAGAGAGAGTATTGTATGATAGGATCATTGTGGAAGTGTAATGTGAACGATAGGTGGAGTGTGGCTAGAGCTTGGTGGGAATAATTTGAAAGTAAAAGTACTCATGGAGGTTTTTTTTTGTTTTTTTCGACGACAAGGGTTGGAAGAGGAAAGATTTAAAGTTTATACATATTTGCGAGAAAGTTTGAGATTTAAAATTTTCTAAATTTGTCGTACTAAATACGCGATTTAATTGGTTGATGTATTTTATTATGAAAATTTACATTTGAATCATATTTTAAGAGATTTGCGCAACAAATGAAGCTTAGATTTGAATAAAACACCTCAAATTACACTAGAAAAATATATTTCTTGCTAGAAATGCAGGTCATAGCATTTACTGCATATTAACCGTAAGGCCTACCCTTTTCTTGCCTGCAGCATTACAATGATTTGGACACCACTGCACCTGGAACTACCCCATTGATAAAACGGTTCGATGAGAGTGAAACCGTAATAGTTTACTCTTTTTATTTAAAAAAGGAGTAGGATTTACTGTTGCCGTGCATATATTTATATTAATCTAAGTGCGTTGTTGTTGTGGCATGTTATTAACACAAGATAATTAGGTAGGATATATGTTAGCGTTACTATTAACTTATTTTCATATTTTTCTTTAATGAACCCAAAATGTGTAGAATCGCTTAATAAATTTTGCGACCACCACATTGTGTCCGAATCCTTAAAGTCAAGGAAAGACGAACAGCCAAGAGAGAGCGAACGGTAACAGAATTAAGTCAGTCAATGTCTTCGATTGAAAATTCAATTCAGCTCTGAATAGGCTCTGAAATTTTTTTTTTTTTTTTACAATACTTATAAAGTACTAATTCGAGTAGTAAAGTATTCTATCTGCGGAAACTCTCATAGTGTGGTAATGTCTACCTTCCAAACTTATTGTTATAAGTGAAAAGGTCGTGAAATTTAATGTGATCATTGTAGATTTTGCGCGTTTGATGTGCGCATAACGTAAAGCAGTTTAATTTTATCCTCATTTTAATTTCAAATTGAATGTACTCTTATACAATAACAGAATTTTTTTATACACGAAGCAGGGGCCAAGGGTGAAAATTCATTAAAATAACTTTCAAGCTATTAAATTTACTGAAAAGTAAAGATACATTTGGTTCACATTAATGTAAGCGCTCCAAAAATCACGGGTACATTCTTGTACGATGTTGAAGCTTGAGTAGAATTGGTTGTTCTATTTTGCATTCTCTCCACCAATGGGCGCTGAAACGAACGGTAACACCTCCAACTGGGATAAACGAGTTCCCCTTTTAAAGGAGGATCGAATCGAGCCTGTAGTGATTCCCCTCATTCACAATTTATTATTTACTTTACTTTATTCAATTTATTTTATCATTGCTCTTTCTTCTCTTTACGCTCGCTTCACTGTGCTTTATAAACGCTGGCAGACGGGTAGCCGACAGTAAATAATCAGAGCTGGGCACTTGCGGTTTTTTGCGGTACTGCGGTACTGCGGTACTACTGTGTTGGTCGGTACCGCTGAAAGTACCGCGGGAAATTTGAATGCGGTAGCGGTACTGCTGTACTTTCAGCGATCCTTTGCGGTACTGCGTTATGCGGTACTGGTTTGGTAGTGCGGTAGTAGTACCGCAGTACCGCAGTACCGCAAAAAAACGCGCAAAAAAAACGCAAGTGCCCAGCTCTGCACCGTCACTACTAGCCGTAGCCGGCATTATGATTTCGAACAAAGAAAAGAGACCGGGAATAAATTACACACTTTTATTTACTATTTACTGACTTTTTATTTATGTCGAAATACTTTAGACGAACGGGGTAATGCGAGAGGGCGAAATTAGAGTTAACATTTAATCGCGGATAGAGACATAATTAATATTTTAAATAAACTATAACATTCTAATACAGAAAACACCTTATTGGGGCAAACCCGTCCAAAGACTGAATTGGGCATTTCACTGTTTCTCTAGACCCATTTCAGGTGTTGCCAACTAGCACTTTATATTCTTAATTTCGAACAAACCATTATTAATTTCTTATTAAATATTATTTTCTTCTTTATTAAACAAAACATTTAATTCTTATTAGACATTATTATCTTATCTTTATTAAAAACCAATATACTACAAGCCAAATACATTACGTGTAGCGGGCTCGTTACTGTACTCCACTCCCATTTTTCACAGTGGCTCGGGATAGTCCATGGCCGAGATTTGAAGTTTCAACCGCGATGTCTGCGAGTCTTGCTTTTCGAGTTACGTCGTGTTGTAATATGTCACCCTGTGGGGGCAAATTCCCCCTCCCCGCTCCTTCAAGATCCTCGTGAAAGATTTTGTTCGGTTGTCCAATTTAAGTGTCACCGTACTCACTATCTTGGACCGCAGTGGGTTGAAATTTTGGCTTTTAATTCAAATAAATTTTGCTATTCAGGGTATTGAAAATGACATGAAGTTTAAATCTGAGCCCAGATTCTTTCTTTGACGAGAACCAGTTTCTTTCTGAAGCTGAAATTGGATATTCTCGTATATTAAATATTCTGTTGAATAATAGTCGAATAAATTTTTCTATTTAATACAGAAAAACTTTCATTTATAAGCGGAAAATGTCGAGAATAATAACAAATATTTAATAATATGATTTACTGAATAAATTAAAAAGAATATTCAATTTATTTTTAAATTATTTTGGATAAATGAACCAAATTTAGCAGTTGGCAGTTTCTGTATCTGCGGGTTGCTTATATACTACCCATTCGAATTTATTATGTCTTTCATAATATTTATATTTAAAAATGATAAATTCTTTGACGTTTCTTTTTGTAATAAATTTAATTGGGGATAATTTAAAAATTGAACGCTCATGGTTATTGTGACGGGTATACACTGTATACGAAGTCACCATAGTATGTTTTGTACTGTCGCGGCGAAAGCTAAAAGATGGCGTGTGTTGCAAATCATTACTGTATAAACCAAGTACAATTTCGGAAAAAAGTTCGCTTAAGAAATCTAGCGTAAAAGTTTTAAACTTTTAAAGTATAAAAAATTATTGATTACTGCTGATTTTTTTTTTTTAATTTTATTACTATTTCCAAAAAGAATAAAATATCCAAACAAAAACAGAAATTTACTAATTAGTAATATTTTGTGCCTTTCGGAAATTTGTTTCAAGGCGAACTTTCTTAGGAAACTCTACCTTGCAATAGGCTTTTCATCACACAAAGAATACAAGAATACAAGATTTATTAAAATCAGCCTACAGAAGAATGCCCTCACCCCTTTGGTACAAAAGATCATTTTCCACATAATGTACAGCTTTTATCTTCTCCAACCCATGCGCCTCACAAACCAACACTGAAACCCAGTACAAAGATAATGGTGTAGGGTTTTGCTCATTCTCATTTCTTGAATCTTTTTTTTTTAGATTCGTGTATTTTTTTCTCTTTCAACCACTCTGCTTTCGCAGCCTCTAATTAAGAATGTTAACTAAGTCAATCTAGTCAAGCATAGGCAGATACTGTAGTTAATGCAAAAGTACTCAAATCAGTTTAATAAGTCAGTTTAATAGGGTTTAAAGCTAACTACACAACTACATTCAGAACCTCAATATACGCGAGAAACTCGTTACATTTTTGTCGAATTACACGTATATTACATAAAAGTATCTCAGGGGACCATTCTAAGTTGTAGCACATTAAACGGACATGTTAAGTACCCAGAAAAGTTGACGTTCGAGTTTTTCGGTCGAGGTTTAAGTTTTGGATTTTGGCTAAAAATACAACAGTTACCCTTTTCTTTAATGCATTCTATGATAGTATAGAGGCGGGGCCACCAGCTTGACCTCCGTGTGAAGAGAGACCAACGCACGAAACAACATAAGGTTCATAAGGTAAGGATTCTATCCTACGTAAATACAACGAGTTTCTTGCGTATATTGAGGTTCTGAATGTAGTTGTCTAGGTTAGCTTCAAACCCGAGACCAGTGATTCTCAACATGTTTTGTATAATTACCCAAAACCAATTCTAACCCAGCCCCATTATTCCAATCATTAGATATTATTTTTTTTATAACTGCTCAATTATCACAATAATATTTTTTTAATAATTTCTGGATCACGTGTCATTACCCCACAAAATAGTTGTCATTACCCCAGTTGGATAATTTACCCACCGGTTGAGAATCACTGCCTAGACCCTGTCCCAAGGCTGGGTCCTATCTGCTTAGCATATTTGCTTTGTAGATGGCTAGTGAAGGAAGTTATATTTTGGGGGCCTCTTTGCTAGAGACCCGTTGCCCGCGTCGGGCTTTCTTCATGAAAAAGAAAAACTTCAGTATTGGCTATTTACCATTACTTATTCGAACTATAGTGGATTTAATTTTCCCAGAAGAGTTCCTTATTCCATGCACGGTCTGTGCATCCCACACGAGTGTTGTGGGATATAGGGAGGCAGCAGCATCTTGGGTTAGGGGATACTCTCTGTCCTTACACACCCCATTTAAAGAGATTCCTCTACCGAGCGTTGCCCCCCATAGTACTGTGACTCTGTGAGGTATTGAAAAACTCATGATTTTCACTTGCCCCACAAACACCTTTAAATGGGAGACCCAAAATGGGTGCACACACATTTCTACATTACTGTACAGTCTTTACAGCCACACCTACACTTTTCCTCCTAAGTATATATATTGTAATGTATATGGTTGTAAATTGTGACTTGGTCCGCAATCGATATGGACCGTGACTTATTTTTGGTTGGCAAGGTACTGGTATTAACTATTGACGGATACGTAATGAAATTGACTGGATTCTTTGGATCTGATATATTTGCATGTCGGTTATAAATAGATATAGAGTGTAACATATTTGTGGATAGTAGTCTATTATGATTTGATCCTCTGGATCCAGAGATTCTATATTTAGTTTTAAATTGGTAATTAATTAGTTTTGTAAAAATGAGTCGTTGCCAATGTACCGGCAGTTTTTACATAGTGGAGCCGCCTCGATGGGCCGAAGTGGCCCCTAGTGTGCCCACTATAAAAATTTATTATGTTCTTACGATTCAGAACCCACGTAAAATAGTAGGTCCCCTCCACCACCACGGAGGACATGCACAATACACAATTACGAACACAGTTAGGTAGACCAGCCATGAGTGGATCCTAGGTTCTTTGTTGGTCTGAAACATTATAACATTATAACATATATATATATATTATATTATATATATATATATATATATATATATTTAGTGATGTAGCGGATGTCACTTTTTTCACATCCTCGGATGCGGATGCGGATGAGGATGTTTGATTTCAACATCCGCGGATGCGGATGTCTACATTTTCGTTATTTTTTAGGATATATTCGAGATTTGTTGTGTTTAACGTATATAATAAGTTATTATATAGAGAGAGCTGTAGCTATAATGTAGTATAATTGATTAATTGTACAATAATTGCTGTACTTTTCTCTGAACATATAAAATAATATCAATCATCTAACTAATATAGAAATCAATTAGTGAATTCGTCTGCAAATAAATTCGTTATATTTTGTTGAGTTTCAGCCACAATTAGAAACCATAATTGTGTTACCAGGATACGGGACGTGAACCCAACTCAAATGCACCCCACCGACCTCTTTCCCCAACCTCCACCCTTATAGAAAGAGATCTTTAATTAGCTTGATAACTATTTATATTAATCCAGCACTGCTAAATAATCTCTCGCTTGGTACGTTTGTTGGAGGACAGGCTAAATGTTTCCTTGCAAGTTTACTCAAGTATGGATAGATATTCTGCGTATTTTTCCACCAACTAATAGGATTGTCACATGCAGCCAGGCGTTTTTCTTGGTGATAGCTCGATCATTTTTACTACATCTTTTGACATCGCGTAGGTCTCGTCATTGCTGCTTGACTCAAGAAACTGAGAGACAGATTCTGTGATAGATTTGCTTGTTGAAGGTGTTGGTTCTGTCACTGAAACTTTTATTCTTTTGGTGGGTGGCGAAGCGACAGATTCAAGAGATTGAAGCTCTTCAACTGCTTTGCCAAGTGATGATTTAACTCGTTCTAATGTACTAGGTGAAAATAACTTAGCTTTGTAACGTGGATCTAAGTAGGTTGCAAGAGAGTAACTTCATACAAGAACAGCCTCTCGTCTTGTCGCTTGCATCACTTTTGCGCACAATGAACTAGTTCTATTAATATAGTAGAATTTGATAATTTCCGCTTATTAATGACATTTTATCTCAACGGTCCACATCCGCACGACATCCGCAGTCCAAAGTGCGGATGCGGGTGCGGATGCGGATGCGAGAAAATGTGCGGATGTTCCGCGGATGCGGATGCGGATGTGACCTACATCACTAAAATATATATATATATGAATAGAAACGATATAAGTGTTAAGGAACGTCTCTGCACACGAGGAGGAGAGATAACGAATAAATGAAAAATGAGGCGAACCGCCCGGGAATCGAACCCAGGGCCTTCCAATTGCCGTTGGACGCTCTACCATTATGCTACGGACCTCACTCAATCACAAATCGAAATTCTCCCACATAGGGCAGAAACCAATGCCCTGAGAGGGCACCCTCGCAAATCGTCAATTGGAAGGCCCTGGGTTCGATTCCCGGGCGGTTCGCCTCATTTTTCATTTATTCGTTATCTCTCCTCCTCGTGTGCAGAGACGTTCCTTAACACTTATATCCTTTCTATTCATTTATATACTACGCGGTCATTGCAGTTATATATATATTATATATATATATATATTTTGAAACTTTGATAATTGAAATTCCCCAGTAATTCTCACGTATCTCAGAAGTGGACATGTAACCATCGCAAGGCAAATGTCAGAATCAATGGCAAGTCATTCCGAATTCTCCCGAACCACTGAACTTATTTATTTTACTTATTTATTTAAGTGTCTTTTCCCTTAATTTAATGTTCAGCCCCAATATTATACGTGGATCATAAAATTCTTTTGCAGTAATTAATGAATTTTTATTAAAAAAATGCAAGTTTTGGTAAAACTGCCAATAATTCGGATTTGCCAGAAATTTGACCGCCCTCCCCCCCCGAATTCAAGATATATATTGCTTTTCATATGAGGAAACGGAGGCCATGCCTGAGCTTAGTAATTAAGTAATTGCCAAAGAAATTGATTAGTTTAGTTATGCCACGTCTATTTAATCTGTCACTGGTTATTTGCGACACTGTTGAAGTCAAACTGTGCTTTTCTTCATTGCTGCCACTGTTGCGGATGGGCGCCCAAGAGGCATGGTGCACGCACTCGTAATTCATAACTAATAAATTGAGAATAGGTGGAGGGGAGGCGTCGAATTCAAAAGGAATCTAAAATACGAATGAGAGAAATGAGAAGAGGGCGGAAAGAGAGGAAAAGAAATGGGAACGGAGGAATAAAGGGAAGATGCCCGGGCTCAACCAGGCGTGCTCGATCAGGTTTATGCTTTCTTTGTACAAAGAAAATTGTTTTTGGGCGTAGAAAACATTATATAATTTTATTTGCTTAAAATAAACACATTAAATTAAACATGTTAAATTAAACAAAATTAAATACATATTTTTTGCCCTAAACAAAATATTTTTAAAACATAACTTACGCCTTATTTTAATAGGCAAAAAAATGTTTATTTTGATTAATAATTTTCGTACAAAATTTTTTTAACTTTTACACATTGAAAATTAGTTGTTAATAGTTTTAAAAATGGTGATTTTTTCCATTTTCTTTTAAATATAAAGGCTTTAAATATAACGATAAATTAGTTCCACCTAAAAATACGGTAGTTTCACCTTTAGAAAATCAATATCAACATTCTTGATTGGCACCTCAACTTCCAGACCTCAATTCAATAGAACTCGTGATACGAACAGAAAAAAAAGGAGTTCACAAATGCAAGCTACGCAACTTGGAAGATTTGGAAAAGTTCTGCCTGGAGGAGTGGTCAAAAATCTCTTCACAAAAGTGCCGGAACCTTTTTAAAGGATACAGGAAACGCCTTCTCAAGGTTACCAAAGCCAAAGGAAGTTCCCCGGAATACTGATTGACGAGGTATGAATAAATTTGAACATCGTGCATTTGGAGATGAAAAGAATTAGTTTTGGCAGATATGCTATTCACATATATGAAACTGGTAGTTATACATTTTCACATTGTGATGTATGACAGTTAATAGCAAATATACACCTGCATTTTTTTGGCCAAATCCATTTTTAGATAAAACTTTCAGTTCATTTTATGAAGGTATGAATAACTTTGGAGGCGCAAAATTTTTTTTTATTATATATATATACACGCGTGTGTGAGTGTGTGTGCCCACACGTGTGGAAATATTTTAAAAATTTTACCTTGTTAGTTTGGAAAAGTTTATTATGATGATTAATTTGCATAATATTCTTGGAAGCAAATTTTTAACTCTAATTTACAAAGCGAATTTGAAAAAAAAAAACACCCGAAAAACTCGAAATTTTATGTGAAAACTTTTTGGAGTTTTATTTAAAAAGAACAATAGTAAAGCTTTCTGGTTGGAAATTCAAGTTTACTTTTGAAATTTAAGCAAAACTTACGTTAACTTTCTCCCTGATTACTAACTTAAACTATAAAATATACAGTTGACCTTCACTTATAACGTTTCCTCATTATTCTCGAGAAAAGCTACGTTGTAACGTAACCGAACTATGCAAAAGGCGAGGTTAAGTAAAAGAATACTAAATATTAGTTGGGGGGGGGGGGTTCCGCTTTCATTACATACAAATTATACAGTGCGTTTCAAATGTCAGGAATCATAGGAAACTTTTTTTAATATAATAATATATAATTGAAAAAAATAAATATTCCTGTGATTCCGGACTTTTGAAACACCGTGTATATAGAATACATACAATAGATATTGTGTACATACTGTATAGTACTTGGATGTTTTACTCAATTTGCTTTTATGTTCATCGTAAACTTCATTAATGTTCAACTAAGTCTCTAATTACCCTCCTTGTCAACTTTATTTTTTGACAACTATTGTTCGAGTTCAATTTGCAAAAAGACTACTCATCCTATTTAAATAAACTACCTCTCATTTTAAGGCCACATTAAAATGGACAATATAATATTTTTTTTGTTTGATTTACTTATCAGTGTAATTGTGGTTTTGTTGGCCCGGTGTAAAAAGTGGCCACATTTTTGGAGACATATATGATATATACATATATACGAAAAAATTATTTCACGAAAGTAACACGTGAATAATATTTATGATGAAAATAACCACGAAGGAAAAAAGAAACACAGAATAGTGCTTAAGCGCTTTCGTCTAATGACTGTTCCTGAGGATGTCATTAGACGAAAGCGCTTGAGCACCATTCGGTGTTTCCTTTTTCCTTCGTGGTTATTTTTCATCATATAAACGAGTATGTATATATACGGTCTCTCTTTATGGGATTTGTTTCCTGCCAATAAACATTATCATATATATATATATATATTATGTGTGTGTGTGTGTGTGTAACACTTTTAGGCATAGAATATTTATGGCTAATAGTTATCGTTTTGCTAAATTAAAACCCTAGTACTTATTATGGTTAGAATTAAATATTAAATAGCCTCTAAAAAAGAGTTGGAAGTAGTTCTTCTGACTGCATTGGTGCAAATAAGCAATTATAGTGTAGAAGACGCCTAGACCGTCTCGCTTAACCCCTCAGATATATCATTATTTATAACCAATGAATGAGTTTCTCTAGTTATATAGTACTTAAAAAGAGCTTCAGCCGACAGGTTTTCAATAGGTTTAGGCTTGAGAAAGAATTATAAACCTAATTTTCAGTAGGTTACAGAGTACAGACCTAGGACTGTGCTCGTGAACCATTATAACCACTTCTGACCTCAGACCAGTGATGTAGTCGAGACCACCAAGTCCGAGACTGAGACCGAGCCGAGACCTGATCCTGTGAGACCAAGATCGAGACCGAGATCAAAGGTTCGAGATCGAGATCTACCTTCCGAGATCGAGACCCTTAAAATTCGAGACCGAGATCGAGACCAAGCTCATGCCCTTTCAATTTGTTTTACACTACTATGGAAATTAGACTATGTTAAGTATTAATAAACTAATAACTACTTTCCAGATGTAGTGTGTTGAATGCAAAAAGTGTAACCTATAAATTAAAAAATGAATATATATATATATATTATATACGTACTTTTTATTTATTTACTTCTTTTATATCTTTTACAGAAGGTTAATGAACGTACCCACTACCCAGTTTGACTTGTGCATTTATTTAAAGCATGATAGGTGCTCATTACACTTAAGAACATCAGCATGCTCAGAAGATCTGCTGAAGTTCGACTTCTGTGGGGCCTCATTATTATGCCTCCATGGCTAAATACACGCTCAATTGGAGCATTAGAGGCAGGCACTGTTAAAACAGTCATGGCAATATTGGCCAGTGATGGGAATTTATCCCTTTTCTGGTGCCAAAACTTTATTGGAGAGCAGTTGTCTAAAATATGAGATTCATCGATCTCTAAGAGGTACCGCCGCAACTGTTCCCTGCGGTTCAAATCTTCCCAGTTTCAACGTTCTTCTGCTTGGACCGATAGCTTTGATATTTTGCCATTAGTCTCGGAACTTTGGTTTGACTGTTTTATTTCGTCATCGCTGCTGTGAGAATGAGCGCTGTCTCTCTGTATCTGCTCATTCTCCGTGCCTGAGTTTCCTGTATAGCATTTTTCCAACACCATTTCTATGAAAAATAAATGACATATCGGTACTATAAACAGAGGCATGGCAATTAGCATAAGGTCTAAATAAATAATATATATATATATATATATAAACGTAAAGACGACGCTTGTATAGGAGATATTCCGCGCAAGACGAGAGAGAGAAACGGAACAAAATGAAAAAATGAGGTAACCACCTGGGAATCGAACCCGGGATCTTCCGATTGCCGGTCAGACGCGATACCATTCACCATGGACCTCACTCTTCCAAATGCCGTAATTCTTCTACATACTCGCAGAAACCAATGCCCCAAGGGGCACCTCCCGCATGCCGTAACATTATAAACATTCAACTGCAAAGAACACGCAGTATAAATAACGTAAAGAACGACGCTTGTATAGGAGATATTCCGCGCAAGACGAGAGAGAGAAAACGGAACAAATGAAAAAATGAGGTAACCACCTGGGAATCGAACCCGGGATCTTCCGATTGCCGGTCAGACGCGATACCATTACACCATTATTTTACTGCGTGTTCTTTGCAGTTGAATGTATATAATGTTACGGCATGCGGGAGGTGCCCCCTTGGGGCATTGGTTTCTGCGAGTATGTAGAAGAATTACGGCATTTGGAAGAGTGAGGTCCATGGTGTAATGGTATCGCGTCTGACCGGCAATCGGAAGATCCCGGGTTCGATTCCCAGGTGGTTACCTCATTTTTCATTTGTTCCGTTTTCTCTCTCTCGTCTTGCGCGGAATATCTCCTATACAAGCGTCGTTCTTTACGTTATTTATACTGCGTGTTCTTTGCAGTTGAATGTATATAATGTTACGGCATGCGGGAGGTGCCCCCTTGGGGCATTGGTTTCTGCGAGTATGTAGAAGAATTACGGCATTTGGAAGAGTGAGGTCCATGGTGTAATGGTATCGCGTCTGACCGGCAATCGGAAGATCCCGGGTTCGATTCCCAGGTGGTTACCTCATTTTTCATTTGTTCCGTTTTCTCTCTCTCGTCTTGCGCGGAATATCTCCTATACAAGCGTCGTTCTTTACGTTATTTATACTGCGTGTTCTTTGCAGTTGAATGTATATAATGTTACGGCATGCGGGAGGTGCCCCCTTGGGGCATTGGTTTCTGCGAGTATGTAGAAAATTACGGCATTTGGAAGAGTGAGGTCCATGGTGTAATGGTATCGCGTCTGACCGGCAATCGGAAGATCCCGGGTTCGATTCCCAGGTGGTTACCTCATTTTTTCATTTGTTCCGTTTTCTCTCTCTCGTCTTGCGCGGAATATCTCCTATACAAGCGTCGTTCTTTACGTATTTATACTGCGTGTTCTTTGCAGTTGAATGTATATATGTTACGGCATGCGGGAGGTGCCCCCTTGGGCATTGGTTTCTGCGAGTATGTAGAAGAATTACGGCATTTGGAAGAGTGAGGTCCATGGTGTAATGGTATCGCGTCTGACCGGCAATCGGAAGATCCCGGGTTCGATTCCCAGGTGGTTACCTCATTTTTTCATTTGTTCCGTTTTCTCTCTCTCGTCTTGCGCGGAATATCTCCTATACAAGCGTCGTTCTTTACGTTATTTATACTGCGTGTTCTTTGCAGTTGAATGTATATATATATATATATATATATATATATGACATTAATTCAACATCCACTGAGCCCAAAGAGATCTATAATGAATTTTAATGATAAAAATATACGGTATAATGAATAAATATAAATAATAAATAAATAAATAATATATAAATAATTCTCTATTTAGTGTTTCCATTTTCAATAAAATTAATCTGACGGGCGCGGGGACAAATTTTTTGTAGCGCTAACCTAAAAAATCTAGACCCACACACACCCGCAAGACAAACGTGGCAACTCAAAACAGGGTGACTGATTAGTGAATACCTAGAGTCCCTTACTTTTACAAACTTTCATAAACATTCTGAATTGTGTCTGTTCAACCAAGCCACCATCATGAGTATGCCAATAACATGTATTCTCATTACGCCTTACGGTCTCGAGAGGTCTCGAAAGGTCTCGGGGAGAAAAACCGAGACCGCGTCTGTCGAGACCGAGATCGAGACCGAGATCTAAATAGCGGAGACCGAGATCGAGATCGAGATCTGCAAATTGGGTCTCGAGATCGGTCTCGAGACCGAGACCGATCTCGAGACCTACATCACTGCCTCAGACCTACTGTCACCAATACAAATAGATCATTAAGCTGGTATGACATCTAGCGACGCCAAATCTTTCTTTATTTAGTTAATATTTGAAGTAAAAAGTACACCACAATACGCCTAATCACGTCTATTTTAACATCCATTCCATGTCAGTCCTATTTTTAACGTCTATTTTTAATATCCATTCCATATCAATCGACATTACGAAAGGAAACAAGTAAAAACTAAAAACCTAAAAACCAAATCTAAAATTCTGCACAACCTTTCGTGACCTTCCATTTCAGAATCAAACTTCTGGCTCAGAACTCCCGCGTGAGGTCTGCATTGGGTGGTAATGACTCTTCAAATGTCGGAAAAGAGGATGTGACGTCATAAAGTGAATTTCAGATTTAAGTTTAATTAAATATCTGTTTCTGTAAAAAAAAAAATCATTGATTTAAGTTATCATGGATTTGATATTACTGTAACTCACTTTTATTATAATATAATAATAATAATAATAATAATAATATTTTATAGCCATTTTCTGATCTGAAATACGAGCAAAACCGTCCCATATTTCAAAAGACACTTCCGTACTTCACAAAGTGTCCTTTTCAACACCGCCTCTTTAGGACATCATTTGGCTGTAATTCAAGAATTTTCTGTGAAAATAAACATTATAATAATTCTAAGGTTATGAACTGATCTTAGTTATCGTTCAAATAGATAAATCACAACAATGATTGATGTCGTGGTCGCTATAGTTAACCTTACAGTAATTCAATTTGTTACAGATCCAGGCGTTATTTAAATTTTTACATAATTTATTTGAAATGCTTCGGATGGAACAATTCCAGATGAGCCGGAGTACCTGGCTACATGAAGTGGAGAGCGCAAGAAACCAACTCTCTACTTCACAAGGCCAACTCAAGAGGAAGGTCAACGAGCCTGACCTCCGTGAAATGAAGAATCATCGCACGAAACACGTTGAAAGGTTGAAAGGAAAGGTATACTGTATATTCGAGTATAATATATATATATATATATATATATATATATATATATAATATATATATTATATAATATATATATATATATATATATATATAGCGTTAAAAAGAAACGAGCAATGACTCACAAACTCTGATACATTATACCATATTTACTACGAGTCGTATAAAATAGAAAAAAAATATTGTATGCCATATAACTCACTCACAGCCTTTAATGAAACCTAAATACACTGGCCAACAAAATGAAACTTTTTTTTCTCACAAACATGATCACACTTTCTTAATGCATTTTTCGCGCTGATTCCGAATCTGTTATATTTTTTTCTAGCACGTATAGTTATAGATACACTGGTTTTGATATTTTTAAGTTTTTGATATTGCTATAAGAAAATTTATGGATGTATAGATCACACTTAGGAATGCTGAACAAACAATACATCATATACCTTATTCAATGTACTTATAAATAAAGAATATATACATTATTTTTTAAAAGCGCTGTGAGTGTGATTTCCTTTTGTAAATTTGGCCTGGATTGTCACGATACAGCATCCAACAATGGTCCGCCATCATGCTTTCATTCCAATATCCTTGGTAGCGCTTCTCCATCATCTGAATATCTTGATGGAAGCGCTCTCCTTGCTCGTCACTCACTGCACCAAGGTTTTCAGGAAAGAAATCTAAGTGGGAATGCAGGAAGTGAATTTTTAACACATTCGACACTCCATTTCTTTGAAGGCATCAAGGAGGTTCTTGACTCCATCCTTATACGCAGGTGACTTGTTGCTTCCAAGAAAGTTTTCACATATCCATTTGAACGCCAGCCAAGCCTTCAATTCCAGCGGACTTAGGACTTTTTCAAATTCAGTGTCATTCAAAACCTCCCTTATTTGTGGCCCAACAAAAATTCCTTCCTTCAATTTTGCTGCAGTAACCTTCGGAAATTTCCTTGAAAGGTATTGGAACCCTTCAGAATTGACTTTACCCATTGCTTTAACAAAATTCTTCATTAAACCAAGTTTAATGTGAAGAGGTGGCAGATAGATCTTTTAGGGATCCACTAAAGGGACAGACTGGACATTGCTTATCCCTGGGACATATGTATACCTAAGTGGCCAGTCACTTTTGGTGTAATGTTCTATAGTGGCGCGACTGTCCCACAGGCAAAGGAAACAACAAAATTTTGTGAATCCTGACTGCATACCCATAAGCATTCCTATAACTTTTAGATCTCCACAAACATTCCATTGATGACTGTCGTATTTGATTGCCTTAAGTAGTATATCCATATTGTCATATGTCTCTTTTAGATGGACGGAATGGGCAATGGGGATGATGGCATTATATTACCATTATGCAAAAGAACTGCTTTCAGGCTTCTCTGCGACGAATCAATAAAGAGGCGCCACTCAGATGCCACATACGTCTGAGATATGGCTGTAAATAGTCCATTGATGTCATGGCAATAACAGAGAGGACCGTCTACTGAAAAGAATGCTGTTAATTCAAAATTCCGCTTTCGGTAGTAACTAATACGAACATTGTTCTCAAGTAATTGTTCTCCTTTAGTCTTGAGGCGAGAAGCTCTGATTTCTCTTTAGACAGCGATAAGTCTCTAACAAGATCATTCAACTGTCCTTGGGTTAACTTTTTAGGCTCTAAATGTCTACCTTCAAAAGTGTACTCTGGTTCTGTAGATGGTCCGGAAACGCCAGTTGCACCTTCATCACTTTCCATGTCATCTATGATAGAATCTAGCCTATCACTTGGGGAATTGGAATGGGCAATGTTTCATCATGTTTTACTGGTCTACGTGCTGAATCCAAGTTTGGATATACAATCTGGTGTTTTGTTCTTGGCAGAAAACCCCATTAAGTTCACACTACAAAAATAACAGTCTTCATGATGATCTCTCGGCTCCCTCCATATCATGGGTATGGCAAATGGCATTGAAGCTTTCTTTTTGTTAAGCCAATCACGTAATCCATTTGAACAGCCAGAACAGATTTGATGTGGCGCCCATGGTTTATCTTGGTCACCTAGATGGCAACCAAAGTATAGCTTGTATATTTTCTTAATGTCGGTTGTAATACTTCGTCGCTATGTTTTAGTTGTCAACTGGCCGCATACGAAACAGAACTTGTCGGGGTCATTCTTACATTGTCGAGGCATGTTGACTGACCTGAGCAAACTATAAATTCAAAAAAATATACACCAACTTGACACAACAAGTTCTTGGACTGGACTGATCTTTTGACACACAAAGCACGGCGTTGTTGCCTGAATCACAATGCTGCTAGACGTAAAAGCTCACACCTGAAATACATAAGATGTATAATTAAGATAATTGAAATAAATAAGATGAATGAACTAAAAAAACCAATAAATAAACACAATCAAATGTTGAAATATTAGTATTTTGCCTATTTAAAATGGTTAAATCTGTGTAGTTTATATATGCCTTCATCTTGAAACTATACGTGCTAGAAAACATCTGAATGCAGTTTTGGAATCAGCGTGAAAAATGCTATCCAGCCACCACAAATTTTACTCTGATGAAAAATCTTTGTTGACCAGTGTAATATACACGTAAATTATTGATAATTCGGTGCACAGTTTCAAATTTTTTTAAGATCGTAGAGTAAGTTTATACAAATTTCGGTTCTTATGTTTTCCGAAACATATTTCACCTGAATAATTTAGAAGAGCCTTGATATTAAAAAAAAATATATACACGAAAATACCTTTGTCCTCTTATTTCTAATCATAATTTGGAGCTCTTTCCGCCTACCCCCCCCCCCACATCCCCACCCTTCTAAATGTTATTTTTACGGGTGAACTAAATTAAAAAAAATATATTTTCCCAATTTCTGAATGACAACATTGGTATAAAGTGATTTTAACCGTATATGGATAGAAATTTCTGTAGGGTTAAATTATAAGTTATACAAATACGTGTATAAAAAATAAAGAAAGATTAGAAATTTGTAACACTTCTCCATCATAAATGGGTAAAATGAGGATCGTCAGCTCTGTTAAAAAAAAAAAAAACCTTAATGTGAATTTTGCTTTTTAGAAAATGGAGAATCTCTCTTAGTTTTCAATCTACATAGATTTGCATGAATCTTTACATACCTGTTGTAGTTTTTTATTAGTCTAATAAAATTAAGCATATATATATATATATATATATATAATATCCCCTGTTTCCTGTTTCTTTTACATAAGTGACGTCACGGTATGAACGCTGAAAGCTTTTTTTTTTTTTAATTCAATAAAGAATGAAAAGAAATCTTCAAAAATGCACTTGAAAACTAAACTAATTTCTTTTTGTTCAATATCTTATAATGATAATACTAATAATAATGACTGAAGAGAAACAATGGGAGTAATAACGTAAGTTCCGACTCAAATTACATTTCTTGAGTGTTCATTTTATTCTTGTAGAGTTTTTAGAAAGCTCTCGAAAAGGGCACTCAATATATATTGCTCAACACATCTCTTTTTCATTTTCTTTGCTGCATAATCTCATATTTACGGATCAGCTTCGTGTTGTTGACGTTTTTTAATACACACACGCTATACAGTATATACGAGTGTGTATATATATATATATATATATATATATATATATATATATATATATATATATATATATAAGGTGATTCAAAAAATTTAACACTTGTATGGGGTTTTATTTTTTATTTCATTTAATTTGGAAATATTTTTTGTGATGCAAACAGTGCTTCATACAGTCTCTACTTGCTGTCCACGGATATCTATGTACGTATGAAAGCGGTCAAACGTTGCTTCCAGAACCCTAAGGCACATATCTGGTGGTACGGATTGGATGACATCTGTAATTCTTTCCCATATAAGTGTTAACATTTTTTTAATCACCCTGTGTATATATATATATATATATATATTAAAGATATTATTTATCAGTTTAATTGAGTGAGTGCCTAATATTACTAATTATAAATTATGGAGGCGTGTCTTAATTACTTTCTAATAATAATTGAAGTGGATACGACCCTCTGTCTTTCATTATAACATTGGCACCAGTGAATTATGAACTCTCTCTCTTCACTGAATTTGAGAATGTGCACAAAGGCTTTGGCACTTTACGAATTCAACAGACGCACAAGGCAAGGAAATTGAATCAAATAAGAAATTAATATCTATTTCTTAACTTACGTTGATGTTAATCAACGTTTTCTTTTTATTACATATTGATTTTACACGTTCTATATTTTCTCGGAAACTACTTCTGTATAGAGATATTTTTATATTAAACTCATTTAGGTTTTTATTTACAGTTTCGGCAAAAAGTTCGCATAGAAAACAAAATTTTGAAAAAAAAAATATGTAAAAAATTACTTAATGGTACTATCCCTTTTTTTGCTTTGATATTTTATTACATTTTGGTGACGGTAATAAAATTTCACAAACAAACCCGTCATTACTGATTAGTAGTTTTTCCTGCTTTACAGAAATTTTATTTTTCTATGCGAACTTTTTCCAAAACTGTACACACTCATCTATATGCTTTACGAGTGTTAATATTTTTTACGCGGATAATTTCAAGTATACGCGATTCTTCTGTATTCATTGTTTTCCAGGTGTCGGCTTTACAGTATTGTGCAATTAGAATCGTCCTCGCACGGTAGTGAGTGGACAAATATTTTTTAAGTCCGACTAGCACTTCGCGGACGGCTCTTCTGAGGGCTATAACTTTTTTCAGAAGAAACTACCCCACACGCACTTTACACCAAAAGATAGAGGACGTCATCGCGAATACTTCGATGTAGACATTGAACAAATTCGTTCAATACAAAAAGTTTAGAACAAAGTTTATTTGGACAAAAAGTTGTTCAGCTGAGTAAGGTGTCCGTCGCTGTGACGCTGGGCTGAGCTTATTCGTCGAAAGTACTAAGCACCGCTCATCCTGCCTCTTGTCAGCAGCACGCAAAAAACAAATTTCGGCTATTTTACAATTTGTGTTTGTAGTAAAAAATAATAAATAATTTGTGCTTTTAGTCGGACCACGCTTGTACCAAATTTTACTCTGTTAAATCGAGAAAAAGCAAGTCATTCCATAAATTTACAAAAAATACCACAGCCAAAAAAATTTGAGCTTCAATCCAAAGCCAATGAGATCAAATTTGTGAAAAAATTTGTGTTTAAAACAAAAAAATGTTGCTTACAAAAAACATGGACTAGTCCCAAAATGCGTCCTGCAAAAACACAAATATTTATGGGTGCATAATGATAACCTTAAAAATAACAGAACAAGAATAACGCATAAGAAACATTTAGCTTTAAAAATTCAAAGTCACAAAAACAAAAAATTCTTAGCAGCAATTCTTAGAAAGAAAACTTGATATGTGCTTCAATGTTCTTTTGCAAATTCAGTTGCTCCAGTAGATGACGTCATCCACTTCAATTGAATTATTTTTAAGGAATCAGTTTCCCAAAGAGTATTTCATCAGGCATCGAAGTTTGATGAAAAGATTGTCATCACTTGAGGACACTTGCTTGATGGAAGAATTTCCCACATCTTGATAAAAATTCTATTCTCAATGTACATGTTAAAAACTGCCGCTAAATATTTTTTACTTTTTAAATTTGAATTTTTATCGCTAAATGGTGTTTCTGTGTTATTCTTGTCCTGTTCTTTTTTAAATTTATTATTATGCACAAAAAAAAAATTTGCCTTTATGCAGGACGCATTAATATAATAATTTGCAGGAAAATTTTGAAATTACAGAATTTTTATTCCCCTCACTGTTTCTGTTACTCTGTTTATCCACTTGTCTTTGACTTACTCGAAAGTCGAAAATCCCGCTTTGCACACATACATACATAATTATTACATACACACACACACACACACACACACATATATAAATATTATATATATATATATATATATATATATATTATATATATATAATATATATATATATATATATATATATATAAATAAATTCCTTTTGATTTTGTAAACAAAAAGCTTAAATGAAATTTAGCACCACTAAAATCGTATAAATTGTAATCAAGGGTCGACAAGTGTCGAATTCGAAGCTCGTGTCTCGTACTGCGCTCGAGCATGGCACAAAGACAGTAAAAGAAAGATGGAGATATAGAGGTTGAAATATAAAGGAAATAAAGACAAGAGAGAAAATATAGAAATTCTCTCAGTTAAGAGAGAAGTGATCAATGGATTGAGAAAATACAGAGTGAAACAACGTGAGATACGAAGATGATAATGAGATAACTACAATAAAAATAACAACAATAAAAATAACAACAATAAAATATACAACAATAACGATAACAACAATAACGATAACAACAATAACGATAACAAAAATGAATGGTAATACCTTTTTACCACTGATTTTAAACGTTGATAGACGTAAGAATTTAATAAGTGTCTTTTTTTGTTGTTGTTGTATTTCTTTCCTTTCTTTGTGAACCTTTTTCTTTCCTCGATTAACCTACAATCTTCTGTTGTTGTACCTATTGAATATATAATTCTTCAGAACCAACAAGATGATGGAACGAATATCGCTCCAACTTAACCTAACTTAATAGGCCCCTATAATTTAAACTAACCTAAGCTAACGGAACTTAACCTAAGCTAACTGAACGGAACCTAAGCTAAGCTAACGGAACTTAACCTAAGCTAACTGAACGGAACCTAAGCTAAGCTAACGGAACTTAACCTAAGCTAACTGAACGGAACCTAAGCTAAGCTAACGGAACTTAACCTAAGCTAACTGAACGGAACCTAAGCTAAGCTAACGGAACTTAACCTAAGCTAACTGAACGGAACCTAAGCTAAGCTAACGGAACTTAACCTAAGCTAACTGAACGGAACCTAAGCTAAGCTAACGGAACTTAACCTAACAACTCAGGTTTTATCTGGAGTGAAATTCGATTGCTGGGTTTGTCGGTTTTAGGAGATTTCAGTGAGAAGGGAGTAATCACGACCCATAATGGCTCTTACCAGCGTTCGTATAGCTTACTGAGTAAAAGTATTTCCCTATATAAACGAAGTTAAAACGCTGAAATCGGGGGTTCGATTCTTGACGGTGTTGGGTAATAATAATAAAGGAAATAGAGCAATGGGCCGTATTAGTCTGGCATGAGGGCTGTGCCAGTTTGCGGACATTAATAATAATCAGTGAGAAGGACCAAAAACTGGCACAGCGCTCAGACCAACTAATGCGGTCCATTGCTCTAATTCCTGTATTATTATTATTATTATTATTACCAACGTCATCCTGAATCGAACCCCTTACCTCATTGTCTTCACTTCGCTCGTAGGAATACGGTATTAATCACTAAAAGCTGCAGACGCTGGCTCGAGTGAATCTTGCGTAGGATTATTCTTGTTAAAATGTTAACTGTAACACGAATATATTTCAAATTGGGAGGAAGGAACACTTCGACTGTG
>JAJOZX010004404.1:142500-275000 GCA_023014485.1 Bathynomus jamesi | reverse complement strand
CTGTGAAGGTAGAAGACAGCTTTCCTGTAGATACCCCCTGAACAGTAGAAATATATCGTCACTGTATTTAATAGTATGCAGTTGGACACAGTACCGTATATTATTTTTCTAATATTTGTCGAACGTTGTTGAACCGGTGTGCATAGTTGTATAGTCGGAAGCTGCTTTGATCTGTTTTGGCATGCAAGTTCTCAGCGGAGAAGTGTGTGGGATGTTCTGGAAATTCTGGGAAAATGTTCCGAGAACAGTGAGACGTCGTACAGATTGGCAATGGCTATAGCTGTATGTATGTGAGAAGAGTTTTAGGAGTTGAAATTTAATACCGGGAGTGCCCAGTCTTATTTTTCTTTTTACATTTATGCTCTCCACGTAGTGTTTCTTTTCGTCAAGTGTTCTATATATATATATATATATATATATATATATATATATATATATACAGGGCTATTCAAAGTGACTCATCCGATTTCAACTGAGAATACTTCCGTACCTATCAACCGTGCATCAACTGGGCATACACCACATGAAAGAGGAAATCTCCGAGTTTTACAAGATCATCGCGAGAGGGCTCCAAAGTCACGCCGTGGCCTAGCCTAGCAACAAACAGTCAGTGTGAAAATGGCGTCCGCACAGCAGAAGGCGTTTTGTGTGTTGCAGTTTTCGAGCTGTAAATCGGTAGTCACAGTGCAGCGTGAGTTTCGTCGACGTTACAGAACAGATCCACCGGGTGCTCAGAGCATCCGTCGGTGGTATCGGCAGTTCGAGGAAACAGGATGTTTGTGTAAAGGCAAGTCCACAGGACAACCGCGCGTGTCTGAGGATAATGTGCAAAGAATCAGAGAGAGTTTCCAACGTAGCCCGAGGAAATCAACAAACCGCGCTAGTCGAGAATTGGGACTTCCTCAGACGACTGTTTGGCGTGTTTGAGACGGCGCTTGCATATGAAGCCATACAGGTTGCAACTGTTGCAGGCTCTACGGCCGGGGGACAAGTTAAAACGACAGAACTTTTGCGATCTTATGCAGGAGGCTATTGAGGATGACGAATTTGCTCCCCGCCTGGTGTTCAGTGACGAAGCAACTTTTCATTTAAGTGGCAAGGTGAACCGTCACAACCTTCGCATATGGGCACGCAACAACCACATGCAACAATCGAGCACGAGCGCGACTCACCTAAAGTTAACATCTTCTGTGCCATTTCCCGGGCAAAGGTTTACGGCCCCTTCTTTTCATGGAAACCACAGTGACTGGTTACTCCTATCTGGATATGCTGCAGAACTGGTTATTTCCCCAATTGAACGAAGATTCCGGCGACTACATTTTCCAGCCAGATGGGGCGCCGCCTCATTGGCATTTGGATGTTCGCCGTTTTCTCAACGAAGTGCTCACTCGCCGTTAGATTGGTCGCAGTGGCCCCATGACTTGGTGCTCCACAGCTGGCCCCCTAGGTTGCCGGATCTTACACCGTGCGACTTCTTCCTTTGGGGGTACGTTAAGGATACTGTGTACGTGCCACCGTTGCCCACATCTTTGGATGAGCTCCGAACTCGCATTGTTACTGCCGTAGAGTCGGTGACAACGGACATGCTGGAGCGAGTATGGGAGGAATTCGACTATCGTGTCGACGTTGCTCGTTAACTAGGGGAAGTCACATAGAGCATTTATGAGGTGGAGACAAAATTTGGACAGTTTTTCTTTTGGTTGATGTATCACAAATCACTCTGTATTTGTAACATTAAAAATATTCTCATTTGAAATCAGGTGAATCATTTTGAATAGCCCTGTATATATATATATATATATATATATAATATATATATATATATGTGATGAATAAAACCACGAAGGAAAGGAAACACAGAATGGTGCTCAAGCGCTTTCGTCTAATGACATCCTCAGGAAACTGAGGATGTCATTAGACGAAAGCACTTGAGCACCATTCTGTGTTTCCTTTCCTTCGTGGTTTTATTCATTATAAATATGTTCACGTGTTACTTTCGTGAAATAATTTTCATATATATATATATATATATATACACTATATTATCAAAAGTATTCGGACACGCATAGGCCTTTGGCCTCAATGACAGCCTCAACCCTCCTTGGCATACTTTCAAACAACTTCCGGTAGGTGTCTATCGGAATACCCCTCCATTCCTCTTGCAAAGCCGCTCCCAGAGATGGTTTGGAAGAAGACCGATTTGGCCAGTCTGATGCGGCGCTCCAATTCTTCCCAAAGGTGTTCAATGGGGTTAAAGTCCGGACTCTGAGCCGGCAGTCCACTTCTCGACATTGTTATCCATAAACCAGTCCTGTATGCACTTTGCGGTATGACATGGAGCATTGTCGTGCTGATACTGGCAGGGCCCATTACCTTAGTACTGTCAGAGCGTAGGGAGCGCAGAATTATCCAAAATATCAGATACGTCTTGGACTTCATGGTTTCCGGCACGACAACTAAGGGACCATCCCATCCGGCTGAAACAGCCCCATACCAGCACAAAACCTCCACCGAACTTTATAGTCGGGACGATACAGTCCCGTAAGAAGCGTTCTCCAGGCAATCGCCACACCCACACACGTCCATCAGAACGAAACAATGTTTAGCGCGATTCATCACTCCATACCACTGCTCTAGAGTCCATGAACGTCGAGCACGACACCACTCCAATCGGCGTTCTGCATTTGTGGCGTTGATATTGGGCTTGTATACAGCTGCCCTGCCATGAAATCCAAATCTATGCAGCTCCCTACGAACAGTTGACGTGCTGGCAGATGTTTCCATGGCCTGTTGCATCTCCGCCGTCATGTTTGCCGCAGACGACGTGCGTGAGGTACGAACACTCCTCCGTAAGGCTCTTCGACCACGTTCCGTGAGTTTGTGAGGCTGTCTAGACCGTTTTTTTGTTGCAGTGGCACCTTCAGCCTTCCATCTTTGAATAACATCCGCTACAGTAGATTTCGGAATGTTCAGACGGCTCGCAGTTGCGCGCACAGAAAGGTTACTGATGTGGCATCCAACCATCATCCCACGTTGGAAGTCTGTAAGTTCCGCTCCACGCGGCATACTGGCGTCTAATCCACTGCTACTGCCCAGGCAGACATACAGGCTTTATATTGAGGACTTTCCAAGCCACTGCGCATGCGCTAGTCCACAATACGTATTTGTGGCGGGTGTCCGAATACTTTTGATAATATAGTGTATATATATATATATATATATATTATTATATATATATATATATAATATATATTATATATATATATTATATATATATACTGTATATGGGTGTCGAGTGCACAGGCACATTCCATTGTTGAGATCTATTATCAAGTACGGGTGAGTTTGTCTTGGTACTCTTGGCATCAATCGTGTGTTTTGAATATGTTGTCATACATGTGCTTCTAATGTGTGTGTGTGTGTGTGTGTGTGTGCATGGGCAAGTGGGCATAATGAGGTCGAGCGTGTTATCATTCACAGATGTACAGATATAATTTTTTTTGTCATGGGTAATAATTTCGGCATCATGTAACATTAAAAAACTTTTTTCGATAGAGTTAGCGCGAGTAATCAGAGAGTAAATTAACTTTTGGAACAAGCATATAATAATAATAAGAAGAAAAAGAAGAAGAAGAAGAAGAAACAATATTCATAGTAGTAGGGGGTGAGGACTCCTTCCCCAACCAATAATAACAGATGACTGTTACCAGAACCATAAAGGAAAAGTACTGGGACTAATACGGACTACACCTGAACTTAAAGAACAAACTGATAGAAAATATACTTACCTAAATATTGATAAAGAAACATGGAGTGTCACGATTGGAACCGACTATACTTTTGTAATAAGCCCAACACTAATATATACACATAATTCTCGCTGTATAATGCAAGCAAATCCTGAATGTATAATATATAGGTATACAGAACAAGGCGACTTTCTTCACTGTAAGTCAAGATATAAGCAATGGAGAGAGAGAGAGAGAGAGAGAGAGAGAGAGAGAGAGAGAGAGAGAGCACAAAACCATGACCATGCCAAACAGAACCGCTAATAAAATATGAAAGATCCCAAGGACTCCCGTTACGGGGTTCGATGACAACCTCGCTTTAAAAGAACTTTTGCTTTTTTTTCAGGCAGAGACAGAAGCAATCAAAATCACTCAACATCGCTACACACAATAAGAGACGTTTGAAATACTGAATGATGTGAAAAAAGTGGTCTGTGGATTAGATCCAACAAAACAATAAAAATGGAGTACTAAACTAAAATAAAAAAAACCAATACAAATCAATACAAATGGAGTACTAAATTAAATAAAAAAATAGAAATAGAATAGTAAAAATAAAAACCAATACAAATCAATATAAATGGAGAACTAAAAAAAAAAATACAAATCAGTACAAATGGAGTACCAAATTAAAATAAAAAACAATACAAATCAATACAAATGAAGTACCAAATTAAAATAAAAAACAATACAAATCAATACAAATGGAGTACTAAAATAAAATAAAAAACCAATAGAAATGAAATACTAAAATAAAATAAAAACAATAAAAGTAAAAAAAAATACAATACAAATACAAATCAATACAAATGGAGTACTAAAAAAACCAATATAAATCAATACAAATGGAGAACTAAATAAAATTTAAAAAAAAAACAATACAAATCAATACAAATGGATCACAGAAATAAAATTAACTTCAACGTGCAAGAAATGAAAACATAAAGAATTGAAATAGGAATTACAAAGGATTAGGGATTGATGACATAAAAATAAAACAGGAAAAAGAGATCAACTGAAAAGACTGGAAAATTTTATTGATTGAACAAAACAAAAATTTACAAAAAAGCTGTAAATGGCTCGTTAAATTGTTAATCCATTCTACAACTTCCTTTCATATTTCCATTTTTTCTTCCACAACACCAAATTACTCGTTCTCGTCTATCCGCTTTTTTTCTGTACGTCTCTGATAGTGAAGACGATAACCCGTCCCGAGTTAGCACTTTGAACACATTGTTCCTTGCTTTAATTAAATTGATTTTTACAACTCTGACGAAGGTCCTTAGTACGAATCCGAAACGTCAGAAATGCTTTTTCAAGAGCAGTTGTGCTTTTCCCCTCATATATATATATATATATATATATGTGTGTGTGTGTGTGTGTGTGTGTGTGTGTGTGTGTGTGTGTGTGTCGAACAGATGTTCAAGATCAGCTTGCGTTGACTGCCCTTGTAGTATTATCCTGATTTGTTAGATATAGTTAAAATGTATATTAAGTTTTCCTGCTTAGAAACAAATTTATTTCTGTAATTATTTTTAAATTTTATATATATATATATATATATATATATATATATATATATATATATATAATATATATATATGAGACACTAAATTAAGTCTATGTACACATGTGTCTTCATGACTGCATGTGTACCCCCGTCAAGTTTGTGCTTATTTTGTTATTCAAAGCTCTAGCTTGGAGTTGTACGTGACATTCATGGTAATTTTTTTTTTTTTGTGAGACGAACTTTGTTTTCTTTCATGTTTTTTATATTATAGAAGGAAAGCTTTACTTTTCAGGTATTCTTCCTTATTTACAATAATTTTTTGTATTAATTAACGGGGAACGTAAATGGTGTATAAATATATGATAATTCTGAACTGCTCAGTAGTATGTTATCAAAAAGGTAGGGTGGTTCCCATTGTAACGAGGGGACAGGAGGAGGGGGAGTGAAACGTAAAAGAGAGAAAAGGGGGAAAAGAGCAAAATCTTAAGCGCAGCTGTGTAAACAGTGGGTTTGATAAATGTAAACAATGGTTGTTAAGTGTAAACAATGGATGATAAGGGGGAGTGGGGTATGAGGAAAAAATATAAATAATATAAAATAAAATAAATATAAAATAATTTTTTTTTTGCATTATATATATATATGTATAAGTGGGTGATGTCATGCTATGAACTTTAGAGACCACCAAAGTATAAAAAAAGAAATAAACTTTTTGGGGAAATGGGGGGATAAGAAAATGAGGATGGTGATAAGGGAAATGGGTGAGGTGGGGGGATGGGGGAATGGGGGAATGGGTGATACGGGAAGAAATAAAAGTAAAAATAATTCTTTTTTATATATATGTAGGAGCATAACGGAAAATTCCTTTTTCTTGCTTCTCTCACATGGTTTGTAGAAGTAAACAAGGCTGTAAAAATCCAAACACGTGGGTAAGAATAGCCTTATAGAGAAACGCAGATTTTACTTTGTTTCCCAACCCAAAATGCCCGTGAAGAGGAGTGTAATCGGTGCCTATAAAACCGCCAGTCCACTTCAGTTCGCCCTCATTGCTCTTTTCTCGTACCTTCACTTTACATCCCGCTCTCCATCCTTTGTCAAGTAACTCCACTCGATCTCAGTCGGTCGGCCCGCCGACCACGAAACGCAGCTTAATCATACACGAAGCTGGATCATCTCCGTTGAGGCCTACTATTATTTCATCCTCCGGGAAGCAATAGCACTTCTGCAAGATTTAACCTGCGTCATCCGTCCGGTCTTTTGCCTCACTCACCAATCACCATTCATCCATTTCGACCTGCGAATCTGCATTTCCTTTCAATGAGTATTTCGTTATTCAAACAGGCTCGTAGGCCCTTCCGTCTTCAGAGTTACCTTCATCGAAACTCAGTTCTGTAAACCTCACATAGGCCACAATCTCATTAGGCCTACTGAACTCATTTCATTGAAATATTGCACATTGCAGATGTCGTGGAAAGGTTCCTGCAATTCATTCCAATAGAAAGTCATGATGGTCAGTACTTGTTCGGTGTGTTGCAAGATACCTTAGAGACATATGGTATTGACATCACAGCTTGCAGATTCCATTCCTACGATAATGCGAGCTAGGTGCTGTAAACTTCTTTGGGGTATTGCAAGCCCTGTACAACTTCTTCTCGGCTTCCTCACAAAGGTGGGCTATCCTGCTAGAGAAGACGAAGAAAAGCGTCAAAAGCTTGTCAGAAACAAGGTGGGCAGCCGCAGTGATGCTACAAAAGCCCTCTTACACATTATAAGGATATCTGTCAGGCACTCACCGATGTCATAAATAATGATTGTACACTACCTTCAGCAGTTAGCGAGGCGAGACCTCTGAAAAAGAAATTAGGCCATTTAGAAATACCAGTGATGAGCGTCATATGGAATGACATTCTACAAAGAATAAACATCGTGAACAAGGCATTGCAAGAACCAGGGATTGAAATTTGTACAGTAGTAAAACTCTATGACAGTCTGATTGCACACTTTGCGTATATTCGTGAGAAATTTGATGAATTTGAGGCAAAAGCTCGTGACATGACTACATCTGGATATAAAGAAACAAGGACAGGACGAGGAAGAAATGCTAGTAACAGATTTCGAACAGAAACATTCATTCTTATCGTTGATAACACTGGTATGCATCAATTTTGCTGTCAAGGGTTTTGTAAGTGATTCTTATAGAGTTTTTCCTGCTGATTTCGAATCTGCAATCCGTTTTTCTCAATCAGCTCAGGTTATCCGGCTATGGCCTCATAAGTAAAATAGAATTTTTCGTGATTTTGTCAAAGCGGAATTGGAACAGTAACATCTATCATCACTTGTTTCACTTGTATAATATCTTTTTTTACTTTTCAGGCATATAGATAAAATATTTCATAATGAATAGAGCGTGTAAAAATGATCCCAATAGATTCTGCTACATATGTGGGACGGTTACCATGCCAAATAACCAGTCCCAAATCACTAAATTTGTGAAGACAATGTATAGAGCATACTTTGGAATTAAGCTAGGGGACCAGGACAAAAATTTCGCCCCTCATATGTGCTGCAAGACGTGCATTGAAAATTTGAGAAGATGGAGCAAAGGCAGAGCGAAATCTTTGCCTTTTGGAATTCCCATGATTTGGAGAGAAGGAAAGGATCACGTGACAGATTGCTATTTCTGCATGACAAACCTCCAAGGTGGGCTTATAAATTTATTTTTCTTAAATATTTTGAAATCCTCGTATGAAACTTGACATAATATTCACCATAATGTAATATTCACCATATATAGCATAATATTCACCATAATGGTAATCATACATTTACATATACATATTGTTATAGAAAATACATTTACACATACATATTGTTATACAAGTTACATTTACATATACAATGATTGTATATTTTCTTTCTTTTTCATTCATATTGTCCCCGAAGGGATAATATGAATGAAAAAGAAAGAAAATATACAGACTCCATCGACCTATTTCATATCTTACAGACCGCAGCCTTCCCTCACGAGCCGCCACTGTCTGAATGCTTCTTCTATTTCATATGCAAGTTTTATATCCATGTTTCTGTGTTTCTATTTTCAGGAGTTAACAAGAAGAATAAACACATTGTTGTATACCCTGACATTCCTTCTGCTATGAGACCTGTACCCCATGGTCCTGGAATTCCAATACCCGACCCACCTCAAACCCTGGACTTCGATGATTCTGATGATGAATCAATGACCAATGCCAATGACCAGTCCCAGTAGTATATACCTCAAAATACCGCTTCAAATGAGCCGAGGCCTCTCAACCAGGCCAAACTTAATGATCTTACCAGGGATTTAGGACTTTCCAAATTAGCTGCCGAGATCTTGGGCTCACGACTTCGAGAGGACAACTTGCTGGCTCCGGGAACAACATTCTCCTGGTAAAGGAAACGAGAGGAAGAATTCCGCAAGTTTTTTGCAGTGCACGAAAATAGCTCTTCCTTAGTGTACTGCTGCAATGTTGAGGGGCTAATCGAATCCTTGGGCCTGGCATATAACGCATCAGAATGGAGGCTATTTATAGACTCGTCTAAACGAAGTTTGAAAGCAGTACTTCTCAACATTGGGAATAGGGTTGCATCAATCCCTGCAGCACATTCCGTACAACTTACTGAGAGCTACGATAACATGAAAATTTTACTGGATGCTCTCGTATACGACCAACATAACTGGAGGATCTGTGGAGATTTGAAGGTAATACTAATATCATAAGTAAACTATTGCTATTGACTATGTTTTTTTCCAAAGGTTATTTGAGAGCGTATAAGAACACTTAACTTCCCCACAGAAGTGATACAGTCCAATGCATAGATTTTTTTATCTGATAGAACAAATTCTCTAAATTCTTTAAATATTTTCATTTTTTTTCAGATTATGGCATTTGTATTGGGAATGCAAGGGGGATACACGAAATACCCATGTTTCCTCTGCAAATGGGATAGCCGAGCGGATGAGAAGCACTATGCACAGCGTGAATGGGCATCCAGAGAGAATTTTGAACCTGGGTCGCATAATGTCGTTTCAGTGCCCCTTGTACCACCAACAAAAATTTTGCTCCCACCACTTCATATTAAGCTGGGCTTGATGAAAAATTTCATCAAATCAATGAATAAGGAGGGTTCAGCATTCCGATATCTCGAGAGTAAATTTCCTCATATATCTGATGCTAAACTAAATGCTGGGGTTTTTGATGGTCCTCAAATTCGAACTTTGATCAAGGATACTCAGTTCGAAAACGCAATGACTCCAACTGAGAAGAATGCCTGGCAGGCATTCAAATCAGTTGTCACTGATTTTCTTGGCAAGCGTAGAAGTCCAGAATACGAGTCCGTTGTCGAAAACTTGATGGAAGCTTTCAAAGCTCATGGGTCGCGCATGTCCATAAAAATGCACTTTTTGTGGTCCCACTTGGACTATTTTCCTGAAAATTGCGGGGATTATAGTGAGGAACAGGGTGAACGATTTCACCAAGATATCAAAATAATGGAAGAGAGGTACCAGGGAAACTGGGATATCAATATACTGGCGGACTATTGCTGGTGTTTGAAGCGAGACGTGCCCGAAGAAAAACACAGACGGAAAGCCAAAAAACTTCATTCCTTCCTCAATAAACTTTTTTCCATTCATTGTATGAATAAAAGTATTTATTCACACAATGTTTTCATTTTTCACGAGTGTTCTTATAATATTACTCGCATCTACAGTGTTTAAGCTAAAAAAATCAATAAATTTGGGGATAAAATTGGAATTATAATAAATGGCCAATAGAGAAAAAACCTGACCTGATTGAGGAAAACCAATGTCATTTTCGAATTCAGCATGGTCGAATTATATAATATGAGTTGAAAAAACCCTCACAGCAGACAAAAAAATTTCATATGCATACCAGTGTAAGTTACTGGTCGAAATGAGGAAGCGACGCGCAGCATATGAAATGCTCGAGGAACGGTTTGGTTTCCTTCTTGATTCCTCACTATCAAGGGAAACGATTTCAACCAAAGCAATTGAGTTGGTGGATGTCTACAAGGATGACATTGAATCCGCGTTTACTGAGGAGTTTCTGTTGTTCAGAGAAATGTTTCCCGACAATAAATCAGTGGCAGAATTACTGAAAACTCAGGTAATCAAGGGAAGGGGCTGGTCAACAGCTTTTCGAATGTGAATATAGTTTTTAGAATATATTTGCCAATACTTGGTACCAGCTGCGAAGGTGAGGTCATTTTCCAAACTTAAAATGATAAAAAACTGTTTAAGATCTACGATGGGCCAGAGTCGCCTTTCGTCATTGGCGTTACTCAACATAACGAGAGATCATGTTAAAAAGTTGGACTTTCAGGACATTATTGAAGACTTTGCTGCAGCCAAGAGCCGAAAAGTATATTTAGTATGAAACTATAATCAATAATAATAAACCGTTGAGTTGAGTTGTTTAATATTCTGATGTTTGATAAAAACTGTACATGTGTTATTCATTATGAAAATAAAGTTAAAGTGGAGTTTATTTATTCCTTTGTGATTTTTATTAGATCTTAGTTGGTTTCAGGCCAGTCAGGACTCGGGTGTGGCCGGTGTCTAAGGACTAAGCAAATAGATACTAAATTAACGTTTATAATCGCTGAGTCTTATGTCTATAATCTATTTCTCTCTTGTCAAACTTTATAGAATTTTTGTCATTTATTCTGTTGGCCCTTAAAACTTCATAGGCCATACCACAGTGAAAATACATATTTCCCAAATTTCGTCGGTCCCTAAAACCTTCGTAGGCCCTTGGCACAGTGCCCACTGTGCCCCCTTGATAATCCAGCCCTGGGCCTACTGGCGCACTGGCCCCTATAAATTAGTGAATCTGGAGTGACCGAACATTATTATTTTTTTACAGCGAGAATGAGTGTGTAGGCTATACAAAACCGTTCGGCACGATGAAAGAAGCGTTCAGTTGGCCTAATGAGCCTAATTTCTGCAGTAATGAATAAGCCTATTTCAGTTTTCAGTATTCATTTTTATTGGTTTGACTTCAGTCAAAGAACTCAAATTTTATTTTCTGTCAGTCTCTCTGCATGTTTGTATTTGTACCCATTTGGTCGACAAGACAAAACATTGACACTCTAAAAAAAACTAACTAAACTTAACCTAAACTAACTTAGCGCAACTTAATCTATGCTAACCTGACTTAATCTAATCCATAACACTGGTATGCATCAATTTTGCTGTCAAGGGTTTTGTAAGTGATTCTTATAGAGGTTTTCCTGCTGATTTCGAATCTGCAATCCGTTTTTCTCAATCAGCTCAGGTTATCCGGCTATGGCCTCATAAGTAAAATAGAATTTTTCGTGATTTTGTCAAAGCGGAATTGGAACAGTAACGTCTATCATCACTTGTTTCACTTGTATAATATCTTTTTTTACTTTTCAGGCATATAGATAAAATATTTCATAATGAATAGAGCGTGTAAAAATGATCCCAATAGATTCTGCTACATATGTGGGACGGTTACCATGCCAAATAACCAGTCCCAAATCACTAAATTTGTGAAGACAATGTATAGAGCATACTTTGGAATTAAGCTAGGGACCAGGACAAAAATTTCGCCCCTCATATGTGCTGCAAGACGTGCATTGAAAATTTGAGAAGATGGAGCAAAGGCAGAGCGAAATCTTTGCCTTTTGGAATTCCCATGATTTGGAGAGAAGGAAAGGATCACGTGACAGATTGCTATTTCTGCATGACAAACCTCCAAGGTGGGCTTATAAATTTATTTTTCTTAAATATTTTGAAATCCTCTTATGAATCTTGACATAATATTCACCATAATGTAATATTCACCATATATAGCATAATATTCACCATAATGGTAATCATACATTTACATATACATATTGTTATAGAAAATACATTTACACATACATATTGTTATACAAGTTACATTTACATATACAATGATTGTATATTTTCTTTCTTTTTCATTCATATTGTCCCCGAAGGGACAATATGAATGAAAAAGAAAGAAAATATACAGACTCCATCGACCTATTTCATATCTTACAGACCGCAGCCTTCCCTCACGAGCCGCCACTGTCTGAAGGCTTCTTCTATTTCATATGCAAGTTTTATATCCATGTTTCTGTGTTTCTATTTTCAGGAGTTAACAAGAAGAATAAACACATTGTTGTATACCCTGACATTCCTTCTGCTATGAGACCTGTACCCCATGGTCCTGGAATTCCAATACCCGACCCACCTCAAACCCTGGACTTCGATGATTCTGATGATGAATCAATGACCAATGCCAATGACCAGTCCCAGTAGTATATACCTCAAAATACCGCTTCAAATGAGCCGAGGCCTCTCAACCAGGCCAAACTTAATGAACTTACCAGGGATTTAGGACTTTCCAAATTAGCTGCCGAGATCTTGGGCTCACGACTTCGAGAGGACAACTTGCTGGCTCCGGGAACAACATTCTCCTGGTATAGGAAACGAGAGGAAGAATTCCGCAAGTTTTTTGCAGTGCACGAAAATACCTCTTCCTTAGTGTACTGCTGCAATGTTGAGGGGCTAATCGAATCCTTGGGCCTGGCATATAACGCATCAGAATGGAGGCTATTTATAGACTCGTCTAACGAAGTTTGAAAGCAGTACTTCTCAACATTGGGAATAGGGTTGCATCAGTCCCTGCAGCACATTCCGTACAACTTACTGAGAGCTACGATAACATGAAAATTTTACTGGATGCTCTCGTATACGACCAACATAACTGGAGGATCTGTGGAGATTTGAAGGTAATACTAATATCATAAGTAAACTATTGCTATTGACTATGTTTTTTTCCAAAGGTTATTTGAGAGCGTATAAGAACACTTAACTTCCCCACAGAAGTGATACAGTCCAATGCATAGATTTTTTATCTGATAGAACAAATTCTCTAAATTCTTTAAATATTTTCATTTTTTTCAGATTGTGGCATTTGTATTGGGAATGCAAGGGGGATACACGAAATACCCATGTTTCCTCTGCAAATGGGATAGCCGAGCGGATGAGAAGCACTATGCACAGCGTGAATGGGCATCCAGTGAGAATTTTGAACCTGGGTCGCATAATGTCGTTTCAGTGCCCCTTGTACCACCTACAAAAATTTTGCTCCCACCACTTCATATTAAGCTGGGCTTGATGAAAAATTTCATCAAATCAATGAATAAGGAGGGTTCAGCATTCCGATATCTCGAGAGTAAATTTCCTCATATATCTGATGCTAAACTAAATGCTGGGGTTTTTGATGGTCCTCAAATTCGAACTTTGATCAAGGATACTCAGTTCGAAAACGCAATGACTCCAACTGAGAAGAATGCCTGGCAGGCATTCAAATCAGTTGTCACTGATTTTCTTGGCAAGCGTAGAAGTCCAGAATACGAGTCCGTTGTCGAAAACTTGATGGAAGCTTTCAAAGCTCATGGGTCGCGCATGTCCATAAAAATGCACTTTTTGTGGTTCCACTTGACTATTTTCCTGAAAATTGCGGGGATTATAGTGAGGAACAGGGTGAACGATTTCACCAAGATATCAAAATAATGGAAGAGAGGTACCAGGGAAACTGGGATATCAATATGCTGGCGGACTATTGCTGGTGTTTGAAGCGAGACGTGCCCGAAGAAAAAACACAGACGGAAAGCCAAAAAACTTCATTCCTTCCTCAATAAACTTTTTTCCATATTTATTGTATGAACAAAAGTATTTATTCACACAATGTTTTCATTTTTCACGAGTGTTCTTATAATATTACTCGTATCTACAGTGTTTAAGCTAAAAAAATCAATAAATTTGGGGATAAAATTGGACTTATAATAAATGGCCAATAGAGAAAAAACCTGACCTGATTGAGGAAAACCAATGTCATTTTCGAATTCAGCATGGTCGAATTATATAATATGAGTTGAAAAAACCCTCACAGCAGACAAAACAATTTCATATGATATGCATACCAGTGTAATACCTTCTCGATTTTATGTTAAGTCGATCAGATGTCGTTAGCCGACATGTTTGAATGTTTGTCGAAAACCAGGTCGAATACTATTTGAGATTTTAACAATTATAACTATTCTAGACTAAGTGGCTACGCTATTGCGTTTCGATGTAGTTCAATTAGCACACCCCTCTGAAACACATTAACTCCAAACCAAGGGCTGAATTAGAGAAAAGAAATAACTGGTGGTGTTTCCGCGTTGAAGAGTGTCAGTGTTTGTTGTGGAGGTGAATAAGCAAAACGTTCTACATGTGGGGAGAATTTTATTTTGAAATAGTTTTCCAAGTGATGCCGAGAAGGAAAATTTGCATGACAATATTTTGCTTTTTTAAAAGTTTCTTGTTTACTGACAATAAATATTATAATTTTATTTTTAGATTACAGAGGAATCAATAGACGTAACAAGAATTAATCTGATAATGAGGGAATAAATAATATTAATAAAAATCAAGGAGTTAATGAAGTCTAGAAGTCGTTAAATAGGCGTACAGTGTTCTTGGATGGAATGAGTTTTCACTTAAAATTGGCTCTAAGTGTGAAAAATATTTCACAGTAAATTAATAAAATCGTTAAACATCTTATATATATATATATATATATATATATATATATATATATATATATATATATATAGAGAGAGAGAGAGAGAGAGAGAGAGAGAGAGAGAGAGAGAGAGAGAGAGAGAGAGAGAGAGAGAGAGAGGCAGTATTGATGATACTATATCTTCGATACTGTATCTTGTATCTGTATCTTGTATCTTAAAATGGTATATTTGATACAAGATATATTTCACGAAACTCATTTTCGTCGTGGGACTTTGGTAACTTACTCCTTAATGATCGATTAACACTTCAAAAGTCTTTGTTTACATACCTCCCTATGCTTACATAGGTGTTTAATCTTGAATTTTTAGCCTTATCTAAAATGTTATATTTATTGTAATGATATTCAGCGACGTTTGTACTAAACCAACATCTTGATTTTGGCCTTGCATATTATCATCAAATAAAACCGTTAAATAATCTGAAATCGATCTGGCGTGGAAATTGGATAGCATGCAAACCCGCGATCGGAAAGGTTGTGGGTTATTCATCTACAAGACTACAACTAATATTACGTTTAAAAACATTATCATCAAAGTATTTATAACTTGCATACCACCTAAAGGAGTTCCGTGTACCATAGGTAAATCGCTGATTTCAGTGACTTGAAATTCTTTTTTCCTTATTATTTCGTCTCTAAACTTAAACTGATTAGAGACGTATCTTGTATATTTTATACCCAATAAGCCAGTATCTTGCATTTTGTATCTAAGATACATTTCTTAAGGTATCTTGCCCATCTCATATATATATATATATATATTATATATATATACAGGGTGTTCCAGGCCAACCGTAGAAATATGGAAATTGGCGGAATTTGTAGCAAACTACAAATTCCGCCAATTTCCATATTTCTAGGATCGATCTGAAACACCCTGTATATATGAAAGATTAAAAGCATTTCTACCTGTCTCAGGCACGATAATGCGTGCCGAGCAATAAATCTCCAATTTCGCAGCAATGTTGTAAAGCAATTGCAAAATAGAGAGAAAAGAAGAAAACTGCGAAAGGTTCGACTTTCAAAATTTATTGACTCATTCAACGGACGGACATAAAACGATCAAATGATCTGCAGAATAACTGAAAACAAAAAGAAAACTCACTCGGAGTTTCGTTCGGAAGCTCCTCCGAGAGACTTTGTGTTTGTTCCCCGGAGTAAAGTGAAAGACTCGAACTCTGAGAAGACTCCCTCTTTTTTACAAAAACTTACATCGTGAAGTCGTTAACAATCGTACAACCTATTTACTACAACATATTTGACGGCATTTACGGTTATGTAACGTTAATAATCGTTTAACGTTACACCACTTTAACGTATCGAACAAAAACATTTTTAAATGAACGAGGTTTATCAAGTTATACAAACGGAATCGTTTCGAAGTATGTTTTTTTAAATAGGATTGAGAGAGTCCAATATTCATTGCATTGACCTTCGTGAAATGAGGAATCATCGCACGGAACATACCGGGTGTCCGAGAATTACCTGTACAATTTTTGGCTGTTATTAAAAGTCAACCATGAAGTATAGAAATTCCAGTTTTGTCCCATTTTACAGAGAATCTCATTAAGATTTTTCTGATACCACGTTTTGACAAGTATTTTAGAAATGTACGCGGGTGACAGACATTGATGATTTAAAAGCAAGAATCACAGCTGCTATTGAGCGAATTGATGTGGCTATGCTGCAGCGTACATGCAACATTTGGAGTATCGATTGGATGTTTTGCGAATCACTAATGGTGCACATATCGAGTGTTTGTAACAACGTTACTTTAATAAAAGAAACTTTTGAAAATACAGATTCTAAATAATCTTGTTTAAGAATTTTACGTGTGTTATCACGAATTTTATTAAAAGATGAAATTGTACAGATAATGTTCGGACACACTGGAATTTCTAAAAAACTTGTCAAAACTTGGTATCAGAAAAAACTTAATGAGATTCTCTGTAAAATGGGACAATACTGGAATTTCTACACTTCATGGTTGACTTTTAATAACAGCCAAAAATTGTACAGATAATTCTCGGACACCCTGTACCTATATATACATATGATACATATGATACATACACACACACACACCCTTTGCTTTGTCCGGAGCGATAGGGCGCGTCCCTCTGTGGCGAATGTGGGAATGCACCTTTCTTCGGCGTAAGGGCTTTCTCTGCCCTCGTGGACCATTGGACCCGTTTGTGGACCCGGCTGATTTCCTGTTTCTATTTCTTTCATTCTCCTTTCACCCATTCTTTCTGGCTTCTCTCTCCTTTTTAGCGTTGTTTTCGGACCTTGATTTTGACCCCTTCCTAGGCCCTTGGGTGTGGGAGGTGGTTGCCCTGCACCCTTGTCGCTTTTCAACCAAACCCAAGCCCTGTCCCTGCCACCTTTCACTGCGCGTTGGATGAGAGTGGCCGCCTTTCAGGCACGGGAAGTGGGTACGGGTGTATCTCCCCTGCGTGACATCTATTGGTGGTGGGACCGAGTGTGCCCACGATTCGCTTTTCCCTTGTTGGAGTCGGTGGTGGCTGGATGCGCGCGGGGGATGAAGTTTTCTTTTTGTTTGCTATGCATACTTCTTCCCCTCGGCTTACGACTACTGCTTCTCATTCTTGGACTACTCCTTCTCTCAACACTCGGGTGGTGGGCAACCAGGCCCTCGAGTCCTCTACCACTGGAAGAGCGCAACCTGATGGGGTTGACCCCCCTGTGGAAGCGGAACGCTTGCACTCTCCTCTTCCGTTGCAGACCCCAGTCCGTCCCTCGAATATGCCCTCGGAAATACACTCTCTGGAGCAGGGGTATCGCCCCAGCCCACCTCAGCCGCCTTCGGGCAAGTCAAGTTCCACCCAGGACTTGCCCCCAAAACCCGGCTTCTTGCTCTCCCCATATGCCCCCCTCACCCGCCGTCGGCCCACCTCCCCACGGAGAGAGCCCCGCGGCGGACGGGGAAGCTGGTATTCACGGCCATCCTATCGACCGTTGGATATCCCAGTCCACTTCGGCGCTACAGCCTCCCTCTCCCTTCCAAGTATCCACAAATTCCTGGTGACCCGGCCTACCTCTGGATCCCTTCCGAACAACTCTGAACGGACGTTCCAGGCGATCCGAAGCCACAGCAACTCCAGCCGCTATGATGTATGCCCACAGAGGGATGGCTCCCTCCTCGTAAAATCACGCTCAGCCGCAGAGACAAAAGCACTACTCTCCGTCACTGAGGTCCTTGGATGCTCGGTGTCCGTTTCCTCACACCCTCGCCTGAACCAGAGTCAGGGCACTATTTACGCCACCCGTCTATTGTCGATCGCAGTGAACGAGCTCCTGGAGGACCTCACACCCCAGGGAGTCACTAAGATTTATCGCTTCACATCCCGACAGGGAGGCACCCCCTCCCCCACCCCGCGTCTGCTCCTTACGTTCAATACCTTAATTGCTCCCGACCGCATTGTATGGGGTATGGGAGACCGCGCGTCATGCGAGTTTTCTGTCTGCCCATACATCCCAGACCCGACCCGTTGCTTTAAATGCAACAAGTTTGGACACGTCAGTTCCGTTTGTCGGCAGCCGCATCAACTGTGTGTTCACTGTGGACAAATCGCTCACCCTGATAGGTGCACCAACACACCCAAATGCTCCAACTGTGAAGGCGCACACCCCTCTTCATCCCGCGAATGCCTTTTCTTCAAGTTCGAGAAGGAGGTCCGAGGCCTGCAGGTAACGGACTTCCTTAGCCCCCGTGAGGCACGAGACAGGGTGCGGAGTCGGGAGGTGAGGTCGGAGGTGTCTTACGCCGCTGCTCTCGGCTCTGTTATCTCGGCATGCCGCCCTGGCCTGCCGCCGAAACAACCCTCGACCACTGCTCCCTATCCCTCCCAAAGGAAATCCTCGCAGGACCCGACGGTCTCCTGTCCCCCCACCATCCCTCCTCTTCACGCACCTCGCCTGCCACAAACCCCCAAGAGTCTAGGACCAGGACACCCAGGCCCCATCCACCTCAAACCCTGCCCTCCCAGTACTCTCTACACACGCCCGAACCTACAGCCCGGAGCAAGCCGACGAGGTGGAGACGTCGGAGCGAGTCGCCAGACCCTCCGGCCTTTCAATGTGTCTCTCCCTCTTCCCCTAGAACAAAGAAGACGGCTCGGACCCTCACACCGCCCACTACGTCTAAAATGTCCATCTCTCCCCACCGCGGAAGTCCCACCACTCTACCCACACAGACTCTGACAATAGTTGCCGAAATCCATGACCCGCCTCCCACGACGAGACCCAATTTGAACAACAGCCTCTCCCCCGAGGATCCAGTGGATGCGGCCCTGGCGCAGCTACACGGTATGACCGAGGAGAGCTCGGCCACGCCCATGAGTCTCATGGATCTGCCCTTGCCTCCTGGCGCCATTTTTTCCACCCTTCCACGAGACCACTCTGGTTCACCTCCTTCCACCCCCACAGTACCTGCCCCCAACATCCTCGGCCCCTCCTTGTCAGCCACCCTGAGTACGCCCTCCCTCCCACCCGCTCGGTCCTTCTGGTACCCCCTATCGCCACCTAGGGTCCTCCGTGAGGTCCCGGACAGGCGGGGAGGCGCCACTTTGGGAAGTAAAGTGCCCCCTCCTGGCCCGACCACAGAAACACGCCAAAACACTTCTGACCATCTCAGCCCACGACGTTCCTCTGACTGCCGTGATCCACGCCTCCGATCTCGCTCGGCCGACTCGACTCCGCAACCTCCGCGGGGATCGACTGGCCGACCTATTCCTTCCCTGGTGAACGGTAGATAGCCAGCCATGCTCCTGACCCATCCTTCACCTTCGCGAACTCCAGATCTCCCTTCTCACTCCAACCTCCTAGCACCTACACCTTTGCCCATCCCCCTTTATCAACTAATGGATCCCCCGAAAACCACAATAGTACACTGGAACTGCAGAGGAATAGTTGCGAACTATGAAGGCCTTAACTCCTTGATTGCCACTTCCCGTCCGGTGTGTGTCTGTCTCCAGGAGCTAATCCTGGGGACCAGGCCCATGTCCTGCCCAACTGGATATTCCTGCATCGCCACCCCGCCTCCTACCTGCACTCGAAGGGAGGCTGCCATTCTCATATACCACTCAGTCCCCTTCCACAATCTCTCTATCCGGTCCACTCTACAGGTCAGGTGATTGCCGCCCGGCTCTCCCTGGATAGACAGTACACCGTCTGCTCAGCCTACCTCCCTCCCCACGCTCAAGTCTCGCGCGACGACCTGGTGGAGGTCGTACAACAACTCCCCAGGCCCTTTCTACTACTGGGCGATTTCAATAGTAGCCACCACTTGTGGGGAGACACACGCCACCTATATGGCCCCCAACCCTGATTACTGTCATGACCGAGCTCTCCTTCGAGTGCCTCAATGATGGCTCTCCTACATTCTACCATGCCACCACCTGCACTCCATCCTGTATAGACCTGTCCCTCGTTTCGACTGATGCCCTCCTAGATTTCACATGGCAAGTCTTCCAAGAGGACTATGGAAGTGACCATTTCCACATTCAACTCACGCTCAATTGGCCCGACCAGACTGTTCGGGTACCGGTAAGGTAGATTACTACCAACGCGAATTGGGCCCGCTTCCGCGACAATACATATACAACCATGGGCGCCCGCAGGTAGGGGCAAGGGGGGGCGCTTGCCCCCACCTGGAAATGCCAAGAAAATATATTAAATATTTTCTAAGAAAATATTTATATCCTAAACTTGTTGAAAAGTATCCAACTGCCTCCTAAAGGGTGAAAATTTTTATTTGTGTGCATGATAAAGGGTTGCTACCTTTTTATTTGTTCACCGAGAGAAAATCAACTCCAACAAAACTGATTTTATGGAAAAGGTTGTTCATAATTTTGGTAGTGACCGCAGACGACTACAATTCCTATTCAAATGAGCAGTGTAGGTGATGCTCGAAACACCGTTTTCAAATTAGGTACAACATTTACTTCAGTGTGCTTTTTTCTTCATTCTATCATGTTTCTGTTATAAATAAAATAAATGATTGTTATCATGTGCATTGTATGTATATACAATATATATTTGCATTTTCCATTACAGAAAATGCAACACTAAACTTGCTTAGAATTAACCTGCGGGTTCCTAAGGAGTCAAAAGTTTTTTGCTTGCTCCGGTCCCTACCTATTAATACATTAAATTTAGCCCCCCCTTGGAAAAAATCCTGCGGGCGCCCATGTATACAACCCTTACAATTGCCCACTTCCCATCCATCGACGAGTGCATCGCATATTTCGAGTCCGTCGTTATAGCGGCTGCAAGCACTAGCATCCTGCGATCCTCCGCCCACCCCCGCGCCCGACGGGTGCCTTGGTGGACCCCGGAGTGCGCGGAGGCCGTGCGCGCCAAGAAGAAGGCTACTCGGCGCTTCTACCGGACGCGACTCCCCATCCATCGCACGGAGATGCAGCGGGCCAGGGCCATCGCCCGCCGCACAATGAAGACAGCGCGCCGAGCCTCTTGGCGTGCCTTTGTGTCCGGCATCATCGCCACCACACCTTCGTCTACCATCTGGAAGAAGGTACGAGGTGTCGAGAGGCGACATGTCCCCTCCCGACCCCCGGTCCTCCGGACTAACGACGGACTCCTACACGAGCCCAAGTCGGTGGCAAACCACCTCGCTTCTACCTTCGCCACCGTTTCTTCCTCTGCAGTCGGTTCCGTACCCGCCCCTAACAATAGCTCCTCTCCACCGTCCATAGACAACACCTACAACCGGTTGTTAACCATGCGTGAACTACAAGCGGCACTGGCCTCTCGACGATCCCCCTTGTCCCGATCCGGACGGTATTCCGTACGGCATGATCCAGCACATCCATACTACCTTACAAATTTTCCTGCTAGACCTAAACAATCGCATATGGATAGAGGGCGCCTTCCCCTCCAGGTGGAAGGAGGCCCACGTCATCCCTATCCCCAAACCCGGCAAAGATTCCCTGGACCCCACAAACTACAGACCAATCGCCCTGACGTGTTGTGCCTGCAAAATCTTTGAAAAAATGGTCGCTACGCGATTATCGTTCGTCCTCGAAAATAGTAATTCCTTCCCGGCTACCCAGTCCGGCTTCAGACAATTCCGCTCCACCACTGATCTCCTCCTGCTCCTCAGCTGAGACATACAGGATGCCTTCGACAATGGACAGTTCGTACTGTCAATTTTTTTTTTATATTCAGGAGGCCTATGACACCACCCGTCGAGCAATGATCCTTAGTCAGCTCCAACATCTAGGTCTCGTCGGAGCCATGCCGACCTTCATCAGGGGCTTCCTTTCCTCCCGAACCTTTAAAGTCCGGGTGGACTCAGTCCTCTCTGACACCTTCGTGCAGGAGGACGGGGTCCCACAGGGAAGCATCCTGTTCTCTGCTTCTCCGTCGTCATGAACACGGTCTCAAAATGCCTTCCACCCACCATCCGCTCTTCCATCTACGCGGATGACTTGCGATCTACTTCGCAGGGCGAGAACCGTCCGTCGTTCAACGGCAAATGCAGCTCGCCATCTACCAGGTCGAAAGGTGGGCGACGTCGGTGGGTTTCCGCCTCTCCACCCCGAAGTCCAACTGCATGCTCTTTAGTAGAAGAAGACCCACAACCCTTCCTCTTCCCTCTGTCACATTATACGGCAGTCCTCTTGAGGTGGTACCCTTCACGCGTTTTATGGGCATGACCCTAGACCGACAGCTCAACTGGGTTCCCCATCTGAAGCACCTGAAGCAATCCCTTCGACGTCCCCTCGCTCTCCTAGATCACCTCTCCCACACCACATGGGGGTGCAGATCGACGCTCTCTTCTTCGCCTTTACACTTCCATAGTACAGTCGAAGCTGGACTATGGCAGTGCAGTTTACGGTTCAGCCTCCAACGCCCTCCTCCGTATCTTGGACCCAGTACTTAATAGAAGCCTCCGCCTCGCTACCAGTGCTTTCCGCTCCTCCCCAGCCTCCAGCCTCTGGACTGCAATTATCTCCCTCTCGCCCTCCGACGGGGTATACTCCTCATGAGGACATACCTCCGTGCACACAGGCTACCTTATTCGCCTCTGGGCACGGCGGTTTCTGAACTACCACCCCAGGGACGGAGCTGGCACTTCACTGAAGTGGTCCGCTCTTTCCTTGACCTTTTCAACATGCCCGCCCCCTCAGTTATCCCCATTTGATACAGCATCTACCCCCCCCCCTGGCTCCTCACCCCTATCAAGTTTTGCAGGGGTCTGTGTGCCCTACCGAAGAATACCACAAGCGCCACGGTATACAGGTCACTTTTCCGTGAACACGCAACCCAACACCCGGACGCAGTCGCCATTTATACAGATGGTTCCCGCTCGGAGGCTGGTGCGGCCTCCTCAGCGGTGATTCTGTCCCAGCCGCTTTCCCGGGGCGTCAGCCTGCCCCGCGAGGCCTCCGTTTTTTTCGGCGGAACTTTCCGCGATTACGGAGGCCCTCGACATTGTGCGCACCCACTCTGCCAGTTCCTTCGTCATTTATTCAGATTCCCAAAGCGCACTTCTCTCCCTAGAAAGATTTAACTCTCCTCACCCGCTCGTCTGTACCATCCAGCAAACCGTCCACTTTTTAACGGCCTTCCAACACAAGACAGTCGCCTTCTGCTGGGTCCCAGCTCATGTAGGCATCCAGGGTAAGGAGGAGGCCGACCGCACGGCAAAGACTGCCTGCTCACTGCCGGCGTCCTCCCGACCCCTCCCATTCTCCGACTTCTTTCCGACTCTCCGTTCCCACTTCCGCTCCGTATGGCAGCGGGAATGGGACGAGGCCACACAAAATAAACTCCACATGATCAAGCCACATATAGGATACTGGGCCTCCTCATTCCACCGGTCCCGCCATAAAGAAGTAATTCTAGCCCGTCTCCGCCTAGGCCACACCCGTATCAACCACGGCCACCTTATGGCGAAATCGCCAGCCCCGCTTTGCCCTACCTGCCATACCCCTATCACTGTCATACACATCCTGGTGGAATGCCCAAACTTGTCCGCTCTTCGTCGCAGGTGTTTCCTTCTCTCGGCCGAAAATCCCATGCCCGACCGTCTACGATCCATACTCGCCGAAGGCCCCCACTTTTTAACAGAAGCGATTTTCTTCTTCCTCACTTACTCCCATCTGCTCCATCGCATCTAAGACCATACCCCTCCTACCCACTATCCAGCAACTGACCCTTACTCACCCCCCTAGTCTACCACCCCCAACACAGTAACACCACCCACCTACTGCCTCGCCGAGATATGTACTGCTTTCTATAGGTACGAATCGGCGGTAAATTAGAGAAAGAAAAAAAAATATATATATATATATCCGAGAGACCTAGACTACTCCTAGGCATTGTAACTATCTAACGTCAACATCAAACTTAAAGGCTAAAAACTTCACAACAGTAAATCAATAAACATACATTATTGTGAAACATACCAAAAGCTTAGAACTTTAGATCTTTTTCAACAAGCCAAAATCCATCTTAATGAAACTTAGGCCACGCGCCTTAACAAGGAAACTAAAGTAACCTATCCGATTATTATATTAATTTAAAGATCTTTATTTAATTAACAAGGTATTACGACTTATTTAGCAAAGAACTGGGTTAAAGTATACATTTTAATTATAATGAACAAAGTATAAATTGTAATTATAATAAACAAAGTATAAATCTTAATTATAATAAATAATTATAATAAACAAAGTATACTCTAAATCTTAATTATAATAAACAAATGGTCTCTCCTTTCTTCCCATCAGTCGGAGGCTTCAGACGCTCAGAACATTGATGGTGCATTTCAACTGTTATTTCTTAAGAGTATAAGTACAAAAATTTTGCATTTTAACAGTGTTTCAATATATGATATAAGCGAAGAAAATGTAACAAAAGTTAAACTCCCATTATCATATTCCTTAAAAAAACACGATTTTTTCCTGTACGAGAGATCTTGAGGCATATATACAGGTCGTCCGATAAGTGAGTGGCGATTCTTAATATCTTTGATATCTAATAAATGTCTTTTTAATTTTGCAGTAATTCATGTTTATTTCTGTTTGTTCTGGTTTTTCATTGTTTTATTTTTATTATTTCTAATTATTGGCGTTGCAATGGCTGAGGTAGACGCACGTGTTGATAAAATTTGTGATCAAAGTCCCTACACATATGAAGCACGGATATTAGCAGCAACATGGTGGCATGAATCTGGAAAAACCAAGCATTGCATGAAGGTAGTACGCGAAAGGTTTGAACAAAGATTTAATGATGTGCCGCCAAAGGGCGAAATTATTAGAAAATGGGAACACAAATTACTCACAACTGGGATGATAATTGATAAAAAACGCCGTGGTCGCCCCAAAGCAAGAGCAAGATTGGAAGATGGTGTTCAAGTGTCAATTTGACAATCGCCAACCAAAAGTATTCGTAGGCGTGCATCTGCATTAAATGTTCCGAAATCAACACTGCATGATTTGATGAAAAAAGACTTGCATTTTAAAGCTTTCCGCCCAACCTCCGTTCAGTTTTTATCGCCACAAGATAAAATTGTCAGAGTTAATGCTTGTCAACAAATTCTTGAAGCTTTTCCAAGTAAAGTCGAGAGAGATCGTACGTTCTTCAGTGATGAATGTGCCCTTTATGGCGATGGCAAAAGCAAATTTTCGTTTTTTGGTCGAAAGAAAATCCTCATTATTATGATCAAGTAAAACAGTATCCCCCTCGAATCATGATATGGTGTGCAATATCAGCGCATTGTTTAATTGGTCCATTTGTGTGCACTGGTCGAATTACTTCAGGAAGTTATATCGACATGTTGGAGAACAGATTTCTACCCGCTTTAAGAAATACAAATATTCGCAACCCTATTTTTCAGCAAGATGGTGCTCCAGGACACACCGCTTTCGCTGCGCGTGAGTTCCTAGACAGAAATTTTCCTGGCAGATGGATCGGAAAGTATGGTCCTGTACCTTGGCCTCCGCGGAGTCCGGACTTGACTACCCCGGATAATACCCTCTGGGGAATCCTCAAGATGTAGATTAATGGCCGTGAAAATCAAAGTGAATCTGATCTGACAAAAATCGCAGAAGTTGTGTTAAGTGACATCAAATGAGGATAAAGAACTTTTACAAAAAATGTCAGACAGGACATGGAGACGCATACAGCTTGCTGTTCGTGTAAATGGCGATCAGGTTGATCCCTATGACAATTAATTATCGAATTATTTGTAAGTTTACTAATAATAAAATTCCTTCTAATAAAATTTTTATTATCCTTTATCTTTTATTTATAAATTGTTCCCGAATCGCCACTCACTTATCGGACGACCTGTATATATATATATAGAAAGAGAGAGAGAGAGAGAGAGAGAGAGAGAGAGAGAGAGAGAGAGAGAGAGAAGGACATGAGGAAGCCTCAAAGACCTTTCGGTCCACTCGGGGAGGTTTCTGTTATTAAACTGTTCATTTTTTAACAGTCTTGCAGTAATAAAAAACTGAATAGAAAAACATAAGGCTCTCTCCCCACCTTCCACTCCTTCTCCACCAGAAGCGGGAACGGAAAAAGATTGAAACAATACCTTAACCCTGCAAAAGTAGCCAAGGAAACTTTACAGGAGAGAGGAGAATATATAAACTAGCTCTACAATTACGCCATACATACATAGAAAACGTTCACTAAATAGCACCGCTGTATAAACTAACCAATAATATACTTGTGCCGAACCCTAATTGTCTGAAAGTTGATGACGTGGAAATTGCTAACTAACCAAACTTGCATTCACCACTTAACTTAGCCTACGCCTAACATGGGTTTAAGATTCACCCTACTCTACTCCACCATGCGATTTCAATGAAATAGGCGCGGTTTCGACTTTGCCAAAAACAAGGTGGTCGGTAAAGTGAATATTATCATATTATTATTATTCTTCTTTTGTAAGCGTTTTTCCAAATTACAGAATGTAATATTCCTGCTAAAGAAATCTTCACGATAATACAAGAATCAAGATGTGGAAAAATTTTTCATCGAACAAGTACCCTCAGTGATGACAGTATTTTCATCAAACTTTGATGTTTGATGAAAGACTTTTTGGGGAACTAATTCCTTAAAAATAATTCACTCGAGATGGGTGACGCCATCTATTGGAGGAAACATCATTTAAATACCACTTCAGTTTATTTTCATTAATCAAGTGTAATTACATGCATATCAATTTTATGTGAATCAGAAACAACACAGTAACAGCAACTTAAGTTTTAAAATTAAATACTTAGAAATAAATTTACCTTACCTCGGTGGGAATCATTTCAAAGCTACTGAAGATTCGAATTTTGCAAGCGCAACGTTACCCACTCGGGCATGAGACGTTAAAATATACTGAGAGAGTTTTGTACATATACTCTTTCCCATTGGTTTTAGTATGTACAGTATATTTTAATATGTATACTGCTTATATATATATATATATATTATATATATATATATATATATTATATATATATATATATAATACAAACCCATAAAGAAAAAGAAAAATTATTCCAAGGCCTTTCGTGTATTCAGAAGTACACCTCGTCACCCTGAAGATGTGTATTTCTAAATACACGAAAGGCCTTGGAATCATTTTCCCTTTTCTTTGTGTGATTGTATCATTTATTCATTTCACGTGTTTAATTGCAAAATTCATTCCATATATGAATGAAAATGAAAATAAAAATGAAAAGGTTTATTGGCAGACTGTAGTCCATATGACAAATATTAATATAATGACAGTTCAATACTAAGGATGGAAATATATACAATTAATTAGAAATAATACAGTAATGTCGAAGATTCAAAACGAATATATATATATATTTTTTTTTACTTCTTTTTCTTGCTAAAGGCTACCATCAAATATTTTCTGTTTTTTTAACTTTGAATTTTTAAAATTTATCCTGTTACTTTTAAAGATTATTATTATGCAAACATTATGCCTTTTTGCAGGACGCATTTTTCAAACTAGTCTATGATTTTTTTAGCCAACGCCTTTTTGTTTTAAACACAACTTTTGCACAAAATTAGCGCTCATCCTATCGTTTGAACAGAAGTTTTTAAGCCAGTGAGAACTTAATATTTACTTTAAACTCATGAACCACTTACATTCTGAGTGCAGCTTCACAAATTTGGTCTCACTGGCTTTGTATGAGAAACTAATCTATATCCTATGGATCCCATCTTATTTTATGCAAAAAGTAGGGGCCAAGGGCGATCGCCCGCAAAAATGCTCCCCTATAAAAGGAGGAGAGAGCCGAAGTCAAGGTCCTTAAAAACGACACCTTTATTTCAATTTTGAAAAGATTATGTAGTGTGTAAGACAGTGACGGCAATGGTTGTTCGTTATAAAGAGGTTTTCCTTTGCAGATATTGTAGTGTATATTTTAATGACCTATTTAAACACTCATTAGTTATATATATATATATATATATATATATATATATATATATATATATATACACACACAGAACTGTATATAAAGTATAGTAAATGCATTTTTTAAAAGTATTTCTCTGTCAGGGAGAAACATTCTAGTCAGTTACGCATCAGCTTTTAGGTCTCAGCCAATCAGTATGATTCGCTGATGCCTAAAAGCTTACTTTTTTGACCGGGAAAATGGAGTTAAAGACGAACACGTGCAGCTCAGACCGAGTTAGCAAAAACACCTCCTTATAACGAAACGTGTTTTCGATAAAGAGAGGGTCCGTTATAGTGGAGTGTCGTTATTGAGAGGTTTTACTGTATGTTTAAAATAAAATACCAAATCCTGAATCAAAATAACGATTTCATTCTCATTGTCTGCATAGGTACAAAGACGATATTCTTGTATTGCTCTATTTAGAAAGAAGAATATTTTCAGTCGTGTGAAAAAGTCCTATCGCCAAATTTAATGTTTGTTATACCAATATCTATGTGTAAGAAACATGGAATTGAATGTCAGAATTTCTTGATTGAGCTTTTCTTTTTAGATCATTTATCACATCTTTTGGGAGAGTCGCTATTAAATATATTTTCTTTATATTTGTTATAATGTTATAATGTTTCAGACCAACAAAGACCCTAGGATCCACTCATGGCTGGTCTACCTAACTGTGTTCGTAATCGTGTATTGTGTATACACATACGAGGAAAAGTGTAGGTGTGGCTGTAAAGACTGTACAGTAATGTAGAAATGTGTGTGCACCCATTATGGGTCTCCCATTTAAAGGTGTTTGTGGGGCAAGTGAAGATCATGAGTTTTTCAATACCTCACAGTACTATGGGGGGCACCGCTCGGCAGAGGAATCTCTTTAAATGGGGTGTGTAAGGACAGAGAGTATCCCCTAATCCAAGACGCTGCCTCCCTATATCCCACAACACTTGTGTTGAGCTGTGGGATCTATCCCCACAAAGCCTTAATTTTACTACCTTAAACTACTGTATACCCTTTCTATCAACATGCGCGTCCAATCGATTCTTAAACATGTTTATAGACGTGCTACTAATTACTTCTACCGGCAAACTATTCCAGCTATTTACTATTCTATGCGTAAAAAAGTTTTTCGCAACTGCTGTCTCGAACCTTCTACTTGTCAACTTACACCCGTTATTTCTAGTCCTATTATATTGAGATATTTCGAAAAAGCTATCTCTATCTACGTTATCAAACCCATTCATAATTTTGAAAACCTGGATTAGATCACCCCTTAACCTCCTAGTCTCGAGTGTAGTCAATTTTAACTCTTTAAGCCTATCCTCGTACGACTTTGACCTAAGAGACGGAATCATCTTATTTGCTCGTCTTTGAACTCTTTCGATTTTGTCTATATCTTTGCGCATATGCAGATTCCAAAATTGGACCGCGTACTCCAAATGGGGTCTAACTAATGATTTATAAAGAGGAACTATAATATCGCGCGATTTGTACTCAAAATTTCGAGCTATAAAACCTAACACTTTGTTCGCCTTATTGACCGCCGCTGTACTTTGTTTCGCTACTTTTAAATCACCAGTGACTATAACTCCTAAATCTTTTTCCTGCTCTACGCTTGTTAAATCTTTCCCTGACATACTATACGCAAAATTACCGTTACGCGAACCTATATGCATAATTTTGCACTTATCCACGTTAAATCTCATTTGCCATGTGACTGACCAATCAACGATTTTATTCAGATCTTCCTGAATTTTACCTCTATCTTCGTCATTAATCGCCCTACCACCCAGCTTCGTGTCATCCGCAAACTTTGAAACTGTACTGACTAGGCCGACATCTAAATCGTTAATATATATAAGAAAAAGCAAGGGGCCCAATACAGAACCCTGAGGAACGCCACTCGCTACATTAGCCCAACACGACTCCGCTCCATCAACGACCACCCTCTGTTTCCTGCCTCGCAACCATTCTTCTAGCCAATTTATTACTACACCCCTGATTCCATGAGCCTTAGTTTTTTCAATCAGTCTTTTGTGCGGCACGGTGTCAAACGCTTTTTGAAAATCTAAATACACTACATCAACCGCCCGATGTCTATCGTAAACGTTAACCACGCTTTGGAAAAATTCTAAAAGATTAGTTAAGCAAGATTTGTTTCGCCTAAAACCGTGCTGCGTATTTCGGACCAGATTATGCACTTCTAAGTGTTCGACTATACGATCCCTAATTATTGATTCCAGTAGCTTACCTACAACAGACGTTAAACTGATAGGCCTATAATTTCCCGCCGCACCTTTATCGCCTTTCTTAAAGATAGGTGTTACGTTTGCTAACTTGAAATTATCTGGTACGCACCCCTCAGAAATAGACGCATTAAAAATCTTTGTTAGCGGCACAACAATGCTATCTTTTAATTCTTTTAGTTGTATGGGATATATGGAATCCGGACCCGGTGATTTACGCGTTTTCATTTTATCAATATAGCGCATTACTTCCCCTTCACTAACGACAATATTATCCAAAATATTACCATTATCAAAAGGTATTATGTCTATGACCGTAGGGATATTCGTTACATCTTCTATAGTAAAAACTGACGTAAAAAATTCGTTTAGCAAGGTAGCCATTTCCTTGTTTTCAGAGACTAGATCTCCATTTCCATTTTTTAATGGACCTAAGACACTTTTTACTGGATTTCTATTATTGACGTATTGAAAGAATCGCTTGGGATTTTCTTTACCGTCACGAGCTATGGAGATTTCAAATTCGCGTTTTGACTTTTTTTACACTTTTAGCTTCACGCCTTAGAGATATGTAGTTGTTTCGTAACAACAGATTATCTTTATCGGACTTGTATAGCCTATAAGCCCTCTCTCTACTCTTTATAATGTCTCCTACTCTAGAAGTAAACCACAAGGGCTTGTTGTTTACTTTCGCACGCTTAATTTTGTACGGTACAAAACGTAAATTCTGACCAATAAATTCAAACGATAATATAACTGTTTTAGCCTTTAAATAATTAAATACAATTTTTTTAACCAACTGTTCCTGATCCCTAACAAATGATCTTCTCTCCCTCATTCCTTCTCTACCCTTTCGAAACCTAAGTACAAAAGTGAGAAAGTGAGAGAGTGAGAAAGCGAGAAAGGAGACGTGAAGTCCCATGATTGAAAGTAAAGAAACTTAAAGACAAGTTTGTTTGATTAACGCAGGACAACTTTTATCAAAATATTGACATCATTTATTATTCATTTTGGATTCTCTTTTCGGAAAAGCTTTTCAAGGGTAAAAATCCTTCTGAATTTGAGGCAAGAATTGAAAACTTGTTTGAATAAAAGGAAAACTTCTTCTTCTTCTTCTTCCTCATTCTCGTTTTCTTCTTTTTCTTTTTCTTCTTCCTCCTTCTCGTCTTTTTCTTCTTTTTCTTCTATATAGCCCAGTACTACTACTATTTTTGTGTGTAAGTTTTACACGTTCATTAGTGTAAACATTCTATGATAGTTTTTAGTTCTCTCTCTCTCTCTCTCTCTCTCTCTCTCTCTCTCTCTCATTCTTCTTTTTTCTTGGGCTAACCTAGAGTTGAATCGTCGGGGCTTTGTCATCGTATAACTTTTGTAACTTAATAAACTCTACGGTCTTTACGATCCATATTTTAATACAAAGTATTTGTAAGGTCTTGATAAAATTTGAATGTTATGCACTACATGTTAAACTTAGATTTAAGGCCAAATATCCTCTTGTTGGTGTAAAATAGGATATATTTCATCCATTACGTTTAATATTTGGAGTAAATGTTAATTCTAAATGAAAGAATAGCAACAAAATTAATTTTTTTCGGAAAATCTCATACGTGATTCAAGAAAAATAACGCCCCAACTTAGTTTTAATATATAGAATTTCCTTGCTTTACATTAGTTTTGCTTTCCACGTTCTAATATTAGTTGAATTACCGCCTTTTCTCACACGATTCACTTCCTTACACACTCAAATAAATGGAGAAATACGTGAGGCGTATAAACTCATCTCAGCTCATATTTTTAGTTGAGAATTCGGTTTGACATGTTTCAGCGTAAATGGACATGTCATGTCGACAGGGCTGCAGATGACGCGGAAATAGTAATGACGTCACCAAGGCGTTTTGAGAGACAGCTGCTAACTTTCAGAATGAAATGAAGTGTGGATAATTTTTATTTTTGCCAAAACGAAGTCTTGAAACGGAAAAAAAAGACCAACTTTTTATAAAAAAGCTTTAACACAAAATTAAAAGAATAGTTAGACCTCGTAAAAAAATAAAGAATTTCCTCTTTACTCTTTTAAATTGAATTTCTTCTCCATTTTTTTTCCATTCTATTTAATTTATCAGAAATTTCAGTTTGGAGAAATTAGTTATATTATTATTATTATTATTATTATACAAATGTTTCACATATTATGTTATCAAGAATTGCAAACAGAATTCAGCAGCAAGTAATTTTTAATATATATATATATATATTATATATATATATATATATATATATATATATATATATACACGAGTATGATGTAAACCCACGAGGAAAAAGAAAAATTATTCCAAGGTCTTTCGTGTATTCAGAAGTACACCTCGTCAGGGAATGATTCTTCATATATATATATATTTCTGAAGAAATGCAAAGAGAGTATTGCAAAACCGCTATACTTACTATGGATGAAATCACTTGACACAGGACAAATTCCACTCCCCTTAAAGAACGCGAATATTGCCCCCTTATTTAAAGGTGGTAACAGCAATGCCCCAAAATTATTTTATCTGCCAGTGGCTCTCACCTCACACCTTATAAAGTGTTTTGAACGCATAATTAGAGGCAAAACTACCTGCCACCTACAAGAAAAAGATTTATACAACCCAAATCAACATGGCTTCACGGCGGGTAGATCATGTCTGTCACAACTACTAGACCACCAGGAGAAAATATTAGGAACATTGTGTCGAGGACAAAACATTGTTGTAATATATACTGACTTTGCTAAAGCACACCGACCTGAAGTACTTCAAGAACCAGCTGGACAGATTCTTGTGCAAAGTCCCTCACCAGCCATGCGTGGCTGGCTACGAGGGCAGGAGGAGATCAGAGAGCAATTCCCTCCTTCACCAAGTCCCGAAAATGAGGCGGGATGCTGCAAAGGGGTCGACCGCAGATCGATCCTGAACCGTCGTTCAAACTCAACAAAAGTAAGTAAATATATATATATATATATATATATATATATATATATATATATATATATATATATATATATATATATATATAGTACAACACCCATATACAGTACAGCACCCATGCACACACATTTCTACATTACTGTACAGTCTTTACAGCCACACCTACACTTTTCCTCCTAAGTATATATATTGTAATGTATATGGTTGTAAATTGTGACTTGGTCCACAATTGATATGGACCGTGACTTATTTTTGGTTGGCAAGGTACTGGTATTGATGGATACCGTAATGAAATTGACTGGATTCTTTGGATCTGATATATTTGCATGTCGGTTATAAATAAATATAGAGTGTAACATATTTGTGGATAGTAAGTAGTCTATTATAGACTTGATCCTCTGGATCCAGAGATTCTAACTTTAGTTTTAAATTGATAATTAATTAGTTTTAAATTGATAATTATTTAGTTTTGTAAAAATTGGTTGTTGCCAATGTACAGGCAGTTTTTACATAGTGGAGCCACCTCGATGGGCCGAAGTGGCCCCTAGTGTGCCCACTATAAAAATTTCATATGTTCTTATGTTCTTTGTGGTTCGGAACCCACGTAAAATTGTAGGTCCCCTCCGCCACCACGGAGGACATACACAATACACAATTACGAACACAGTTAGGCAGACCAGCCATGAGTGGATCCTAGGGTCTTTGTTGGTCTGAAACATTATAACATTATAACATATATATATATATATATGAAAATTATTTCACGAAAGTAACAAGTGAATAATATTTATGATGAAAATAACCACGAAGGAAAAAGGAAACACAGAATGGTGCTCAAGCGCTTTCGTCTAATGACATCCTCAGGAACACTCTGAGGATGTCATTAGATGAAAGCGCTTGAGCACCATTCTGTGTTTCCTTTTTTCTTCGTGCTTATTTTCATCATATTATATATATATACAGTATATGTTACAGTCAATCTGTGAAACCAGTCATTTCACGTAATGCCTAAAATTTTCAAGCATTTCGCGTAATTCAGTTGACCATTAAACATAGGTAATACATATTACTAACCTAACCTAACCTTCACGAAATCGTTAATCGCTTAATCGAATTACGCGAAATGCCTGAAAATTTTAGGCATTACGTGAAATGACTGGTTTCACAGATTGACTATAACATATGTAACTTGGCGCAAAAGTAGCGCACCATAATGCAAATTATAGTAAAGCGCGAAAATCGTGGCATCACAGGGTAAATTACACTCGGTATTCGAATTGGTGACTATAAAGATGAAAACTATTTCTAATTCGCTGTCGGAACACTTCTTAGCACACTGAGGCTGATCTTGGCATCATCGAATCTTATTTTCGTCTTCAATTGCTTTGTTTGTAGAACGTTCAACATAGATGACCATCAAACAGTAAATTAACAGTTAACAAACATCATGTGTACAGCAAATCAAAGCTTATTTTCAAATTAATGGGCAACAGTTCGAATACTAACTGTAATTTTACCGTGCAGTGCGCCACTTTTGCGCCACCATATATATATACAGGGTGGGCCGAAAGTCTGGATCCATAGGAAAATATTTATTTTAATACATAAATTACAACAAATGGTAAATACTTAAAATGAATATCAACTTTAACTCGTAAATGCGTATCCGTGATACTGTACAGTAGTTCGTACTCCAGTATAAATACTCAAATACTTTTTTTATTTCAGCCCAGAAATGGCTTCGAATCTAACAACAGAAGACCGGGTAGAACTTGTGCTCACGTACGCAAGACAGGGCGCTACACACAGAGAAGTTGCTACCGAATTCAATAGAAATCATCCTGATAAGCATCCAGTAACACATGCGACTGTTGACAAGTTGTTTAAACGTTTCAAAGAAACAGGAAGTGTACATGATCGACGGCGTTCTGGTCGTCCAAAAACTGCAACTGATGAAAATACCTCTGCAATGGTATGTGAAACTTTAACGAATAGTCCAGTAAAGTCAACAAGAAGATTATCAAATGAAACACGCATCTCGAGAACGTCAATTCGAAGAATTATTAAAAATCATAAATTCCATCCCGAAGTGTCTCGATGTCAGAGGCCGCCAATTTGAGCATTTGTTATAATTTGTTGTTTATACTGGAGTACGAACCACTGTACAGTATCACGGATACGCATTTACGAGTTAAAGTTGATATTCATTTTAAGTATTTACCATTTGTTGTAATTTATGTATTAAAATAAATATTTTCCTATGGATCCAGACTTTGGGCCCACCCTGTATATATATATATATATATATATATATATATATATATATATATATATATATATATATATATATATATATCAACGCTATTGACTTCTCCTTAGGGAAACGGAGCTTACAGATGAAAAGAAGGACCAACACAACAGCAAACATTTTCGTTTATTTTTTGTACTTGAGACGTTTCGACAAATCTTTTGTCATCATCAGTGAATTATAAACCTTAAAATCTTAAAACAAAATAAGAATAAATAATTAAAATTAAATCAATAAAAAAGGAATTAAAATCATTAAAATTAAATTAAATTAAATTAAAATTACCTCAACTGGTAAATATACAATAATTACGTCAACCTCCATATTCGGCAGATACTGAGAGAAAACTGTATGAATGTCAGTTACATTGGAGGGTATAATATAGCTATGAAAGTAGGTTGGTTGGTTAGTTAGAAAAGCTGTAATTTGTAAGATGAACTATTGTCGTCCGTACGAACCGTCCGTACCAACCGTTCGTACCAACCGTCCCTTCAATAGCCCACCACAATCCGCAATTAGAAACCAGAGAAATGATAACAACCATCCCCTTTACAAAACTCAGTTTGAAATTTTAACAAGAACTAACAACCTTACAGAACTCCGAATTTTAGAATCTTTGTAGATCTATAGAAACAAACCCTCCATTAACAACAATAGTTCATCTTACAAATTACAGCTCTTCTAACTAACCAACCAACCAACCTACTTTCATAGATATATTATACCCTCCAATGTAACTGACATTCATAGTTTTCTCTCAGTGTCTGCCGAATTTGGAGGTTGACGTAATTATTGTGTATTTTACCAGATGAGGTAATTTTAACTTGATTTAATTTATTTTTAATGAATTAAATTCCTTTTGTATTGATGTAATTTTAATTATTTATTCTTATTTTGTTTTAAGGTTTTAAGGTTTATAATTTACTGATGATGACAAAAGATTTGTCGAAACATTTGAAGTACAAAAATAAACGAAAATCTTTGCTGTTGTGTTGGTCCTTCTTTTGATCTTTTCATATATATATATATATATATATATATATATATATATATATATATATATATACGGTGGAGCAACAAGCTTGACCTTAGTCAGAATAATGAATTTGGGTGGAAGCAAAACCAAGGTTAACGAATGTTATATATATACAGGTTGGGGCACGGGAACCAAGTGTTTTTGGAATAATCAGGAAAATGATATTTATTTTTGTAAAGAAAATATATTGGTAGAACAACATTCGTAAGAACATAGCATTTCATGTCATAATAATCATGTACCGAAAATTATATCTGGCATATGATGTCCTTGGCCGTCGACGCATTGTTGAAGGCGTTTACGAAAATTGGCCTCCACTCTTCCCAGCAGGTCTCTGTTGATTTGGATGATTTGTTGACGGATCGCTTCCTTCAATGCATCTAATGTACGGGGCTTGTCCTCGTAGACACGTGACTTGAGGTACCCCCATAGAAAGAAGTCACATGTGGACAAGTCAGGGACCGAGGGGGCCATGCAATGTCACCAAATCTCGAAATGAGATGGTTGGGAAACAGGGGGCGAAGAACAGCCATTGACGCTCTGGCGGTGTGTGGCGTGGCCCCATCTTGCTGAAACCACAAATGTCGACGAGCAATACGCCTTCTTCGTAACTCAGGGATGAAAAAGGTGTTCACCATCTCAATGTAACGCCCAGATGTTATGGTAACGGTAACCCCATTTTGTTCGAAGAAATAGGGACCGATGACGCCAAACTTTCCACACCGCGCACCAAACTGTAACCTTAGGGCTATGCAGCGGTTTTTCATGGAGTTGTCGCGGATTTTCAGCAGCCCAATACCGACAGTTTTGATTGTTGACGGCCCCATTAAGGTGGAAATGGGCTTCATCACTCATTACCACCATCATGTTTTCATTCTGCTCATAAAGTGCAAGCATTTCCTGTGCAAAATTCAGTCGTTGGGGGCAATCGTTTACATTCAATTCCTGCACCATCGCTAACTTGTATGGGTGAAAATGTAATTCTTCATGCAAAATCCGTCTAACAGTACGATTGCTGATTCCGAGTGCAGCTGAATGTCTCCGAGCAGAGCGGCCTGGGCTTTGCAACATCGCTTGTCTGACCCTTTCAACGTTCTCTGGAGTACGCACAGTGCGTTGCGGCCCCTTCGGTTTTGTTTTCATTATTGAGCCTCCTGTTCGAAGATTGTTAACCCAACGTAAGATTGTGTCACGAGCGGGAACAGTCATTTCGATGAATGTTGAATCTGCGGCGAAACGCACGCTGAACTGCTGTCACTGACTCGCCACTCCTCACAAAATGATCATACGCGAACATGCGGTGTTCTAACGTCCACTGCTCCATGATGGCACCTGAAAGATAAAGGTGAGTGTTAGTTAAAGTTAAATGCTATGAACCCAGGAATGGAATGCTACCTACCGCACGCCCCTCCCATTCCTAATGGCCGATTACTAGCTATTCAAAAAACACTTGATTCCCGTGCCCCACCCTGTATATATATATATATATATATATATATATATATATATATATATATATATATATATATATATATATATATATTCAGAATTTCTTTAAATACCTAGACCTTACAACCTTTCAAATTCGTTAAAAAGAAAAGACAGATCGTGCAAATGGCGTATATAAAAATACGACAAGAAATTATTTTTAATTAAAAATTTCTTAACATTTTTTTTTTATCGTTTTAGTTCAAAACTGGAAATGGATCCTTTTTTTTTATTTCTTTAAATTTCTCGTCTTTATATTAAAAAATATCTAAATCCTTTTCGTATATAATGTGTATACTCTATATATATATATAACGCCACCTTTACTGTCCAGATTATCCAGCGACTCTTTCAAGTATGTACTGTGGAGCTTTCTTTGTGATTTATTCACTGGAGTCACATTTATCACAAAAACACCCTCACTGCTTCGAAAATTCGGCAAAAAATTGGTGAAAAAATAATTTTAAATCAAAGTCTCTTTACAAAAGGATAAAATATATAGTTCATATATCAAAATTTAAGACTTTTCTATTGGTGTAATGTTTAATATATATATATGGACCTTTTCCGTTCTATGGGCACCATTGAAATGAGAGAAATTAATATTTTTTAAACTTATTTTAACTTTTTATTAATAATCAGTACATTTTGAATAGGAGAAATTTAATTTATTTAATTTAACAGCTTTAATGAACATAAATTATAACAAAAAATATTTGTAGTTTCTTCAAAAATTTTACGATTTATTACATTACATTATCATTATTATTGGTCATACCTAACCTAACCTAACCTAACCTAGCTTAACATAGCCTAACCTATCCTAACCTGACCTAACCTAACCTAACCTTGTTGGTGCCCATAGAATGGAAAAAACCCATATATATATATATATATATATATATATATATATATATAGTTGTTAACTGTTATCAGTGCTTCATGTTAAGTAACATGTAAGAATCTTGAATAAAATAATTCTTGAATAAATATATTCACGCTTGTTTATTGAAATTAATATAGTATATCATAAAAAAGTAAATATTCAACACTTTTTCGAAGACCTAAGCGTTAACAGGAGTTCGCTTATGAGAATCGAGATAAGCGCCTTGGCTGCTGGCGTTCTCAGTCTTTCCACGATTACGTCATCCTGTCACGTGATGTCAATCCAAAATGGCGACGCAGTGAAGTGGAGAAACTGATAACTAAAAAGGAAGTTTCAGAAACATTTCACTATTTTAATTTTTTTATTTATTGACAGTAGATGAATGCATAGATTTTTTTGACTGGTACTTAGTCATTTGCTAATTTAACAAATCATTTTATTTTATTGGTGAATTTAGCAAAAAAAAAAAAAAAAATGCTAATTGTAACCCAAACAATTTTACTAGCAAACAAATTAAATTCAAATTTCCAACTTATCGATAAGTCCCAGTATTCCTAAGTGGCAAACTTGTCTCGTTTTTCATTTCGGTTCTGTGGCATAGAGCAGTGACACCGAAACAGTGAATATGAAATGCAGGAGAGGGGGAGATAAGTTGGAAGAGCAATGCGTGGACATCAGTCCAGAAAAGTGTAATGAGATGCAGTGTGGAATATATACTCCCAATAAAATTCACTTTATATATATGTGTATATATATATATATATATATATATATGAGAGAGAGAGAGAGGAGAGAGAGAGAGAGAGAGAGAGAGAGAGAGAGCCGTAATGAATAATTTGCGTGCATCATTATATCGCTGTTTAATCAATGGAATAATAATTGAAATGTTGTTAAAATAATTGTAATATTTCTTACATAATCGTTTAAAATTTTATAGGTTTAGATATTGTTTATGAATCATAATTAAGGTCTGAAAATATACACGTTCATCCACTTTTTTTTATCGTATTGAACATATATATACATTTTAACTCTATTCAACGTTCGTGTTAAGGGAAATTGTTGAAAGCAATTCTGCAACAAACAGTACATCCTTGACTCGAATGTTGAAAACTGTAGATCCTGCTGTAATATATCTGTAATAATCATAAAATAATTGAACTTACGACATTTACAAAATTAATTTCACGAAGTAAAGGGAAACACTGTAAAAAAAGTGACATAATAATGTTTCGCTTATCAAAATTACTGTAGTTTTTATTGATGTCTGTTTTTATTCTTTTCCTTTTTGGTTTTAATTTTTTTAACTTCTGTGTTGGCAACACTGTAATATTTTTTTTTTTTTTTTGCAGAAATCTTGGAGATTGTAATTACTGCTTTATAAGAATTATTTCTAAATTAATGCCATAATTGTTCAAACACGAAATTTTGATCAGTACGAACCAAAGTTAGACTTATAAAGGGCATTTTTTCCCCCATTTCAATATTCTTTGTTTACAGTATGTCTGTGATACTGAAATGGCAATTTGCATGAAAAATTTGAACGCCGTTTTCTGAAACTAAATACATTCAAACGCTGTTGGAAGAAGTAGATAAAGCGAAATTGTAACTGAGGCGTTTAGAGGAATGGTATTTTCACTCTTATCTACTCTTTATTCCACTAAAATTCACGTTCACCAAAATGAAACGGAATTTGGAGCTACGCAATTCAAATTAATGATTTAAAAACTACAACTAATTCAAACAAATTAGGTAAAATAAAAACAAAAATCCTTCGACATTCTGAACTAATTAACTTTCCAATCTTTGAAGCTAATGTAATGATACTTTATTCTCTAAATTGTCTCTAATAACCCAAAATAAATGAGAAAACAATTACAAAGCTCTAAATGAACGGAAAAAAGGAAAACAAATTGAAAAAGGTTCGTTTATAGTCGCAGCAGCTGCTGAATTATTACTTTAATTACTTCTCAGACTTGTGAATTTATCTATTTTTTATTCATACTTTAATCTTAGACATATTCTGAATATTTTCATATTATATATATATATATATATATATATATATATATATATATATATATATATATATATATATATATACAGAGTAGTATAGATGCATTTTCAGCATCTTGTATCGTATCGAAAGATACGATACAAAAGTCGACTGCGATACGATACATCCTTGTATTAAAAAAATATTGTAAATAAATAAAATGTTTGCGTCCCACATAAACTTTAGTTGATCAACTGCTACTACTATTAATAACGCTACTAATTGCTAATAATAATAGTTACATGAGTAATATTTCTGAAAATCAAAACTTTACGCTATACAGAGCAAAAACTGTATGTATATGGCAAACTTGCTTCCAACAAAACCATGAAATACCAACTTCAAAATCTTCTTTATTAGGAAACCTTGAAATATGCAGAACCGCTGATTTAGGCTGTATTAGAGGGATTAGAAAAACGTTTCATCTTTGGTGAACGTCAACGTCGAAGTAATTACACTGACAATTGTTGTCCATCACAATTTCTAACTAAGGTATGAAATTCATAACACATTTAATATTAATTTTAGGGTTGAGCATAAAATATAGTTCGCCTTACGCGAGTCATGTGTTTCAATAATTTTTAAAGCAGTTACCACTGTATACTATACAGGTGGCTAGCGGAGAACGAGAGTCTGAGGCTAAGGGTCGTTTGAAAACCAAATTTGAAGAATTGGTTCCCGCAGCTATCAGTAAAACGAGCAGTGAAGGAAGAGAAAGATTTTTCTTTTTAAAAAAGAAAAATCAGTGAAATGAAGCGACAGACCTTCAACAGTTAGACATGTACAGATTAATAAAAAGAATTTTTTTTTTCTCAAGTACAACACAGAACTACCATGGAGACCCTTTAGTATAGGTGGACATCTCTTTGCACCAAACAGAAACAGAATATCAATGACACATTTGAAAAGTGTCTTCATAAAATGTAATAAAAAGAGAAATTAACGAAATGATACGTTTTTTTTATCTTAACCTGAAAGGAGGGGCGACAAATTTGACCTTCGTAAAATGAGGAATCATCGCACGGAACATTTGAAAGGTTGAAAGGTATATGTTACTGAGAACTGTATGTATTTATTTATTTATAACAACAAATTATCGTAGATACATTTGGTTTTTAGTTTCTTGTATCAGTATCGAGATACAATTTTGGCTAAGTATCGAGTATTGTATCGAGATACTTTATTTTGTTCCGATATACCACCATATAGATATATATTTTTTTTAACGCAGGAAGGAGGGGCCAAGAATAAGTAGTTCCGTATACCCTTTGTTACTTAAGGACTTGTAACAATTTGAATATGTGTCATATCTTGAGGAGTGAATTCAGGGTTCATCTGACAAACTGCGAACCTAGACACATTTCGTCAACAGCGCGCTCTACAATTATTTAAACCTAACCTAATTTATCCTAACCTAACCCGCACCACGACACTTGACACAGAATGTACTGTTGACATAATGTCGCTCGCGTAGCTGACCTTGTTTTTACGTTGACTGGCTCTGCTGCAATATAAAAAATTTTGGGTATTTGTAAATACCAATAATTATCATTTATTTATTAACGAAATGTCTGGGCCTAATTTACAATAATTAGAGACTATAGTCTGGAGATGCTATAAAAATAAGTTTTACAACGACATATATTGCGTTGCGAGGTACCGCCATCTGCAAGTTCAGTGGGTAACACCGTTTTCCTATATAAGCGAAATGAAGACACTGATGTCGAGGATTCGAATCCTGATAATGCTGGTAATAATAACGCAGGAATTAGCGCAATGGGTAGCACTAATTGGTGTAAGCACTGTGCCAGTTTCTAGTCCTCCTCACTGTATCTGCAGGCTTTCGAATGAAACATCTAAACACTAAGAGACAACATACCTTTGTATGGCAGCGTAGGAGAGTGTGTATACAAATAAAAATTCAAATTGCATAGAAGTCCTTGGCTGCTCTGCTTAATTTTTTAAATATTTCCATATTTATCGTTCCTGCAGCCTTTCCTCAGAATTCCCTGTTGTATATTATGATAATAACATAAACATCGCAATATTGTTTTCTGTCTCACCATTTAGACAGAACCGTGCAGAATTTTCTCAAACGCTTACAACTTTTAATCAACGAGTAATGACAGAGTTGGAGAAAAAGATGATTTTTGTAAAAGAAATTAGGGCGCCTGCATCTTTTTTTTTAGGCTTTTAAAGTGATATTTTAAGTGTTCTCTAGAGATGCAGTTCTTTTAAGAGGATAAAAAACGAGAAAAAATACAATGATACTTTAAACAACATTATGCTAATTTTTATCATAACACATACAACGCATATATATATATATATATATATATATATATATATATAATATATTATATATATATATATAAGTTATATATATGTGTGTGTGTGTGTGTTGGTGTCCTTATGGACTAGTAGTAGGATGATGTCTATGAATGTTTGTTACTTTTAGGAAAGTCTCCGCCTACAGAAGCGGGGCTTACATTGGATTGCCAGATTTTTGAAATGCCCATGCGGGACAAAAATTTCTGAGTTTTTTTCTTCATTTTCGTCTTGGGAATCTTTTTTCACAAAAAAATCAGTGTATTCGTGAGCTTGCCGATGCCTTCACATTGTCAATGTGTGCTTTGGACTTCGCGTGTCGCATTATATCATTTTCACCACCATGACTTATTGTGAACGGGTGACTGTTGCATATCTTGCATCTTGCAGTGAACTGATCTCTACCAGGCTGAATCCAATCGAAAGTTTTTGTCCACTCCTTGTTGAAAGTCACTAGACGTTTTTGTTTTTTTAGGAGTCTCTGAACTAGCCATTTTGCTTGGGGAAAAATTGTAAATATTATTATTATTATTATTATTTATTATTATTATTATTATTATAATAATAAGTAAAAAAAAATTATTGTAAATAATTAATTAAAAAAAATATTCTAAATCTTATAAATAAAATCAAGTGTGGGTGAGTGTGTGTATGTTCCTCTTTCACGCAATAATTTTCATGCAAATGCAGCAATTTACACCTGAACGATTTTTATAAAAAGTAGACATACTTACAGATTTTATTTGAATTACACAATCTGAAGTTGTATGGTCAAGCAATCGCAGGATTTACACTAATTCAAAGCTTACAATATAACTACAGCCGAAAAAGCCAATTCGTGGCCAAACACAGCATTTTATAAGCGTTATGTAATTTCTAGGATGTTCTAGACCATTCAATATTACTCTACAGAATTCTACAGGATCCTACATAATTCTAGAAAATTCTAAATCAATTCATCCCGAAAAAATTTGCTTAAAAAATATTTTTTGCGGGGACATTTTGAATACAAAGTGGGACGCGGGACTTTTGGATCAAATGCAATAATTATGTACAACCCTACTTGTACATCACTCACCAATGTGCATTCAGAACGCTACGAGTAGGTTAGAGATTATGAAATATCCAGTCAGGACCCTGTTTCATTTCTTCCAAAGGCTGACCGATCAGAAGAGGAAAAATATTTTTATACCTTAAATCCGTTACTATTCCGCTAGAGCAGGGGTTCCCAAATTGGTGTTCCGCGGAACACTTGTATACCGTGAGAAGTGTTCCGCGGAACACAATTTGGGAACCCCTGCGCTAGAGCAACCGATTCCCAACCTGTGGTATCCATACCATAGATGGTACGCGGAGCCCTTTCAGATGGTATGAAAGAGAATTTTAATATGCAGCTTGCTAATTGATAAATAACCCGCAACTTTTCTACCTGTGGTACTTAGAAAAGAATGGTGGTACGTCGACCTAAAAAGGTTGGAAACCACTGCGTTAGAATATGTTATACAATACAGTGGTAATAGTAACATATGGGCAAAAAAGTACTACACTTGACTTTCGTTCCACAAATATGAACAAATTGCCTTTCCCAGCAAGTTGTAGGTAGGCCTAGAACGGCAATTAAATGATTACTGTTATAGCAGTAATTTACGCCTAATAAATCTTGGTCTTAAGCCTTACCTTAGGTTATAGGCCTGCATGTCAATGTCTTACATGAATAGCTTTACTTACAGGAAGTCAAGCTATTAGAAGTATATTAATTAATCTATTTCTAAAAAGAAAAATTATGAAAATTGCTAAATCATTTAGTGAAATATAAATTAAACCAGGGCTTCTCAAACTTTTTTCACTTGCGACCCCTTTGGATCAGACAAATTTTTTCGCGACCCTTCACTCAATGTCATAAAAGCAATAGGTACTAACACTGTATATTTATGAAAAAAATAATATTTTCAAATGTTTCTGCGACCCCCAATAATATTTACGCGACCCCTAGTTTGAGAAGCGTGGATTATTAAACTATACTTTAAAACGCGCTACATGGCCCAGAGTTGCTCTCGAGCAATCTGTGTTAGGCCAAGGTTACACGAAGGACTTGGTCGCTGCGATGAAGTTGTAACGACAAATCGCAAAGAATAGGAACTGTTGTTTCTTATGGGGCAAACTACACAGCATATAAGCACTGCGAAAATTATTCTCTGTTGCATCCGGCTGCGTCTTCCCTGCGACACGACAAAGTCGCAGGGAGGATTGGTTGTGTTGTTCCAAGAGTTGTAGGCTACACGAGCGACTTTGCCACAGCATCATTGCCACGTGGCACTAAAAACGAAGAAATCGCAGCGACTTGTCGCAACCCATGTAGTTCGCAACAGCCCCTGCGATTGTGCCGCTGCGACACCTTGCAACTATGACGCAGCAACAAAGTCGCTCGTGTAGCCTTGTCCTTAACCAATCCTAGATTTCATTTATTCTCATGCTTCTCCTTTTGTGCTATTTGGAAATTTGCACTTTTCACATAAAGCCGTACAAAGTAAATTAGGTTCTGGAATTCATATGATTTCCTGCATGCTAGTTTAAACCTTTGAATATTATATATTGTAAGTGTAAACGAATAATAATAATAATAATAATAAGAAAAGAAAAAGAAGAAGAAGAAGAAGAAGAAAAAGAAGAAATTCAGAAATAGTTGATTTCTAATAGAACATTGGAAATTTCATTCTCAGAAAATAAGATTTTTAACATTTATGCTGGTAACACTGGTCAACAAAGTTTTTGTCACGGGGATATTTTTATTTGAACTATATGTAATTTTTTACGTTGATTACGGAAATGAAAACAATTTTCCTATCACCCGCAGTTTTAGAGTGACACACTAATTTACATTACTTAGGATTTGAGTCAGAATAGGAAGGGGGCGGGGTCTACGCCTTGCTCCTCCTCTGCTTATAAGTTGCTGCACGTCACTGTTGACTTACATTTGTCAGTTACTCACTTGATTTCACTCAGTGAACATTTTAGGTAAGTTCAATATGTATTTTCTACTTTGATATTGCTATTACGTCAATAAATTAATCCAAATTTCATTTTCGATTCACTCAATATTGGTGGGTGATACAAATTTTGAGGTTATTTTTTAACTCAGCGGTAAAAACCTATAAGATCCACCCATTTTTGTTCACGTGACAAAAAAAAGTTCTTTTTTGTCATCCAGTGTAATCAGTATAGTGATAGTAAGTCTAAAAAGAAATGTATGACCTTACTATGGAATCAAATTTGTTACTCTGTGATTTAAGCTTAAAAATTCTTTATTCTCATTACTGTAGTGATATAATCAAAGTTTTCTTATAATGTAATTAAACTTTATTACTAGACTTGGGAAGTATTTGCTTTTCAAATATTTTATCGTTCACTCGTATGTGTTGTTGTACATGGCCATAAAGTTATTTTGTTTAATGATTTCAACATAATTTATAATTTGCAAACATATTTCAAAGGCAAATTATACGCTTCAATGGAGCTGAAATTCTTACACTTATTTGGCGTTGGAATTATGGAATAATCTGTCTGATTAATTAAAATTAATCAATCCTAATTCAACTTTCACTCGAAATGGTTAAAATTTAATAAGTTCCAGTTTCCGAATGTGCTTTAGTCTTACACGTAAAACTATATAATTAATAATAAGGGCGCTTCTTTCCCGAATCCCCAACAAGCAAATAAAGATAATGATAATTGTGTTACTGTTATTATTATTACCATTATTATCCTTTTAATTATTTCTTTTATTATTATCTCTCTCTTTATTATTTCTTTTTATTATTATATTTGTATAGTGTGACATTTTGAACATACAACTTGTACATGTAAGTTTTTGTAGTATGTACGTACGTATATATGAATTAATTCCCCAACATTAGTAATTAATGTTTCAGTGGTACCATATTGTAAATATATTATATAAACAGACAAGTTTACTATAATTGCTATAATAGAATTTATTACAGCATCAATATGGAAATGACCTCCTCTCAAATTTAAGCATACAAAGCAACCTATTACGATGAAAATACTTTTTTAAGTTTATCTATTCAAATATTGTATTTAGAATTAATACGATCTCGTCTCTAAGTTCCCGTTAGTCTCTTTAGTCTCGAAGTCTTTATACATTCAAATAAAACCTTCTAAATTTAGAACGTATAACTTCTTTTTGAGGTTGCATTCAAGGGGGAAGTTTGTCCTTCGTTTGGGTATCTTGTCAAATGATACACTAACGTCTTGTAATGATACGTAATTTCTTTCGATAGAAGAAATGGTGTTCAAAACTTCTTTTTTGAGTGATTTGAGATAATAGAAGATAAAGGAGGTTGCGGGAAGTCTTTTCGTTTTCTGCTGTATAAAAATGTTATAATTATATCTAAATAGTAGAGTTCAACCTGCACGAGTAAAGCGCGTCCGTTTGCTAAAGGCAGTTTACAATTATATACAGTGTATGTGTTGTAATAATGTAATAATGAAAACGCTCATCTTTGTAAACTCTGTGAATATTTGTAAATTAAAAAATTTAATTGGACTGAATTTAACATAAACGGTTTTTAAACGGTTTAAGACAAAACAAGTTTTAACATTACAGCAGTTAAGGACGGATATAAAATTTGCAGGTCCACACATGCACGGAACAATATATATATATATATATAATAATATATATATATAATATATATATATATATATATATATATATATATGCACACGCACACACACACACACACTGTGTGTGTATGTGTGTATATATATATATATATATGTATGTATGTATGTGTGTATGTATATACCGCGTTATATCGTGCCCATAACCATTATTATGCGTTAGTATAGATGCAAATTCTTTTCCATGCAAATGGAATACATCTCTCTTAGTAGTTCTTTCACGTCCCGCGTGCGTGCACATGTAACAGTAATTACAATGTAAACATAAAACACATACTTTCGCACACTAAATACTGGCACGTTATCCACCCTTACACAAGACATATACATCCCCATAATTCTGGAAGCAATGTTGATGGCAAAATTTCATGTATAGCATATTTAAATATAAATGGAAATATATATACAAGGCATAAAACCCAATTTCGCATCCTTTTCCTTTTCAATAGCGTTCGGTTTTGAAAATAAAGTGAGGCGCTGGGCAACTTTATTGAGGGAAAAGTAAGTTCAGAGTGGGTTTTTGTCCCTTTGGAATTCACTAAGCTGATTCACTTCTTTGAAAGTTCATTTTTGTGGCCTTCTGTATAAAGCGAATGAGATTCAATTTGAAAGGATCATTGTGATGGATCAACCGTTCGAGACATAAACACTCTGAATAGTTACAAAATCAAATTTCATTGTTTTTCTCTATGCGTATTTTTAATACACAATACACTACATAAAAATATACGCATATATACGAGTGTGTATATATATATATATATATATATATATATATTCTTTAGTTAATATAACTTTAAACTCATGATTCAAATTCCTACTTAGAGAAGCACATTTGCCGCATGTGTTACTGACAATGAATGTAAAATATGATTATTAATGGAAAATTAAGAAATCTTTAACCTAATTTCCTCAAAACCCATCTCAGTATATGAGCAAATAACAACAGTGAGTGTCACAGTAAGTTTACTAATTACGAAATGGAAAGCGCAATGATATTTGCCTTCTCCTTATAAATAACAACCTCAAAGCTAACTCGAATCCTTTCTAATTATTTCGAATCACATACCGAGGCGTTCGCGTAAGATAACTTTATAGCAATTCTTACGATTTGGCTTTAAAACGTTATAAACGAATTGGAGGAGAGAGTGTCCTTCGCTCTATGACGTTTCGCATCGGGAGCAGAAGCCCTCTTCGGAAGTTACGATTTCATTCCCATTATGAAGAAGAGAGGAAATAATTTCGCAAATTCAGGGAGTATCTTATTATTTCATTTTAATATTATACCTATATTACGTCTTTATTAAAAGCCGAATTACACGACGCTGCGGGAAATGCCCGCCTTTCTATCGACATACTTTTACTCTTAGAATTAACACCTTTTATATATTCGACAAAGTCTGTCATTAGTAGAGAGTTATTTAAGTTTTTAGAATAAATTTGCAGTTGCGCAAAAGTGAGTCGAGCATTTAATTGGGAATGCAAACGGGCTTTCAAACTTAACGTCTTTATGCGAATAAACGGCTGCAAATGGAAGAAGTAAAGTTTTAGGCGCGACCTCATTATTATAGAAGAAATTAAACGGTAATACACATTTTATATATATATACAATATATATATATATATATATATATATATTAGTGATGTAGAGGATGTCATTTGTTTCACATCCGCGGATGCGGATGCGGATGTCTACATTTTTTTTATTTTTTAGGATATATTCGAGATTTGTTGTGTTTAACGTATATAATAAGTTATTATATAGAGAGAGCTGTAGCTATAATGTAGTATAATTGATTAATTGTACAATAATTGCTGTACTTTTCTCTGAACATATAAAATAATATCAAGCATCTAACTAATATAGAAATCAATTAGTGAATTCGTCTGCAAATAAATTCGTTATATTTTGTTGAGTTTCAGCCACAATTAGAAACCATAATTGTGTTACCAGGATGCGGGACGTGAACCCAACTCAAATGCACCCCACCGACCTCTTTCCCCAACCTCCACCCTTATAGAAAGAGATCTTTAATTAGCTTGATAACTATTTATATTAAGTTTAAAGTTTTTATTAGGCATATTTATAAATGAGTAATTAAAATAAAGTAAACTAAGATGTTCATCGTTTAATGTTCAAACTTAATTATAGGAAGGTTATGCTTAAGGAACATTAATTTTTCTGCCTTTTCTGCTGCCAGTCTGTTTCTCTTTTCATCATATATTAATCCAGTACTGCTAAATAATCTCTCGCTTGGTACGTTTGTTGGAGGACAGGCTAAATGTTTCCTTGCAAGTTTACTCAAGTATGGATAGATATTCTGCATTTTTTCCACCAACTAATAGGATTGTCACATGCAGCCAGGCGTTTTTCTTGGTGATAGCTCTCGATCATTTTTACTACATCTTTTGACATCGCGTAGGTCTCGTCATTGCTGCTTGACTCAAGAAACTGAGAGACAGATTCTGTGATAGATTTGCTTGTTGAAGGTGTTGGTTCTGTCACTGAAACTTTTATTCTTTTGGTGGGTGGCGAAGCGACAGATTCAAGAGATTGAAGCTCTTCAACTGCTTTGCCAAGTGATGATTTAACTCGTTCTAATGTACTAGGTGAAAATAACTTAGCTTTGTAACGTGGATCTAAGTAGGTTGCAAGAGAGTAACTTCATACAAGAACAGCCTCTCGTCTTGTCGATTGCATCACTTTTGCGCACAATGAACTAGTTCTATTAATATAGTAGAATTTGATAATTTTCGCTTATTAATGACATTTTATCTCAACGGTCCACATCCGCACGACATCCGCAGTCCAACGTGCGGATGTTCCGCGGATGCGAGAAAATGTGCGGATGTTCCGCGGATGCGGATGCGGATGTGACCTACATCACTAATATATATATATATAAACGTGTATGTGTGAAAACAGTGTAATGTAGCGAGGATTTAATCAGCAAGCACGTCGTCTCAAATGCTTTCATTATCCTCAAGGTGAGCATTTTCTGGCCTTAATTTAGCCTCCGTTCATTTTTGTGACTTAACCCTCCACGTCCTTGGTAACAGGAATCCACGGCTTTACTTTTCTTTCTAATAAGAACCCAAGATCTAATATATTCCATCCTCTGCAGTATGCTTTATTGATATATATATATATATATATATATATATATATATATATATATATATATATATACTCCCAAAAGTTCTGCTCCAAAATATACAATATGATATTAACTTTTGGGGCAGAACTTCTTGGACACCATATATATATATATATATATACAGGGTGTCCCGTAAGTCTGGACCCATAGGGAAAAATAATAAAATTACAAAATAGTCCAAAAATTTATTACATAATCTGTTCAAAGTATCCGCCGTTGTGTCGCACACATAGTTGAAGACGCAATCTCCACTGCGACAGCACTTTCTGAATCACAGTCGCAGAAATTTCTTGACACGCCTCCACAATGCGTGCTTTAAGGTGGAAAATGTTCTGAAGTTTGACCTCGTACACTTTGGCTTTCAAGTGGCCCCACAAATAAAAATCATAATAAAAAAAATAATAAATAATAATAATAAAATAATAATAATAACATAATAAAAAAATATATTATAAATCCCTATGGGTCCAGACTTACGGGACACCCTGTATATATATATATATATATATGAAAATTATTTCACGAAAGTAACACGTGAAAAATATTTATGATGAATAAAACCACGAAGGAAAGGAAACACAAAATGGTGCTCAAGCGCTTTCGTCTAATGACATCCTCAGGAACACTGAAGTACATAAAAGGGTAACAGCCTATATATAGGTTACAGAAGAAGAAAAAAAGAAAAATAAATGACATACATACATACATACACACACACATATATATATATATATACATACATATCTATATATACATACATACATATATATATTACATATATATATATGCAATAAACAGAGAAGTAAAAATAAAAATTAAAAATTAAAAATTAAAGGATTATCAGTGAGGCGTACAGATTTGTAAGGAATAATATCGATTTTTAGCACAAGATCAAATGGATTATAAAAATACAAATTTATATTGGAAAACTGCCCGGGTTTTAACACTCTGCCTATGGTCAGGTTTCGATATATAAAAAATAAAATGCAAATTAAAAGTTAATAAAGTAGCAGACAAGTTTACCAAAGATTTAGTGTTCTACCCTTCTTATCTAAATCTGTTTGGAAGGAATTCAAAATAACAGGATCGAGTTGAAAAAGACCTTTGCTTATGTTGAAGTTATTTGAAAGTTGGATAATGGCAGACTCAAGAATATTTCTATTAACAATGTTGCTAGAATGGAATAAAACTGAAGCATTATTCCAATCAATACAGTGGGCTAACTCTGACAAATGGACAAAAAGGGCACTGGACAACTGTCCTGTTCTAACGGAATATTGATGCTGTTTTATACGTGTGTGCAAATCCTTTCCCGTCTGACTATGTAAAAGGAATCACATTGTTTACAACCAATTTTATAGATAATGCCTGAATTATTGGTTGGGCTATTTTTTACTATGATATTTTTCACAATATTGTTATATGAAAATACTACATTAATATCCAAAAGTTTAAGTACATTAGCAATGCCTAAAAAGCCCGGGAAAAATGGAAGTACTAAAATATTTTTTGACAAAGTACGAGTGTTATTATTGACACGATAGAAAGTTCGTTTTGCCTTGTTGAGACAAGATTCCATAAACGCAGATGGATAACACAAATCACTTCCAATACCGTTGATTTTTTCCAATCGGCATCGATGTATTCCGGACTGGCGATCCTAAGGGCGCGGAGAAACATTGATGAAAAAATGGCCTTCTTAGTGGGGGTGTCATGTCCCGAGTAAAAGTGTACGTAGGACAAATTGTTTGTTGTTTTCCGATAAATACTAAACTTAAAACCTGGGCTTTCCCTATGTACACGCACATCCAAAAATGGGATTGAATTGTCTTGTTCCACTTCTAAAGTAAACTTAATGGAGGGGACTTGATCATTTAACTGAAGGAGGAAGTTATCCAGGTCACGATTCATGGGCCAGATACACAAAATATCGTCGACGTACCGCAACCACGGGATGCCAACCCCCAGGATTCTCGGAATATAAGTAATTTCGAAAAACTCCATATAAATATTGGAGAGGAGGGGCGATAAGGGGTTGCCCATGGCCATCCCAAAAACTTGTTGATAATACTCATTATTGAAAGTGAATTTACAGTCTTTGATGCAAAGCTTAATAAGTTCCAAAACAATGTGTGAAGGTAGTGGCAGGTCATACTTATGTAATTCTTGGGAGAGAAAGTCAAGCATATCGTCTATCGGCACTTTTGTAAACAATGAACACACATCAAAACTGATCAATCTATCGTTAGTTTCAGTACGTGCATTATTCAATTTTTCAGTAAGATCCATGGAATTTTTTACATGTGAATCAGAGTACTTCCATTTTTCCCGGGCTTTTTAGGCATTGCTAATGTACTTAAACTTTTGGATATTAATGTAGTATTTTCATATAACAATATTGTGAAAAATATCATAGTAAAAAATAGCCCTACCAATAATTCAGGCATTATCTATAAAATTGGTTGTAAACAATGTGATTCCTTTTACATAGGTCAGACGGGAAAGGATTTGCACACACGTATAAAACAGCATCAATATTCCGTTAGAACAGGACAGTTGTCCAGTGCCCTTTTTGTCCATTTGTCAGAGTTAGCCCACTGTATTGATTGGAATAATGCTTCAGTTTTATTCCATTCTAGCAACATTGTTAATAGAAATATTCTTGAGTCTGCCATTATCCAACTTTCAAATAACTTCAACATAAGCAAAGGTCTTTTTCAACTCGATCCTGTTATTTTGAATTCCTTCCAAACAGATTTAGATAAGAAGGGTAGAACACTAAATCTTTGGTAAACTTGTCTGCTACTTTATTAACTTTTAATTTGCATTTTATTTTTATATATATCGAAACCTGACCATAGGCAGAGTGTTAAAACCCGGGCAGTTTTCCAATATAAATTTGTATTTTTATAATCCATTTGATCTTGTGCTAAAAATCGATATTATTCCTTACAAATCTGTACGCCTCACTGATAATCCTTTAATTTTTAATTTTAATTTTTATTTTTACTTCTCTGTTTATTGCATATATATATGTATATGTATATATATATGTATGTATATGTATATATAGATATGTATGTATATATATATATGTGTGTGTGTGTGTATGTATGTTATTTATTATTCTTTTTTTTTCTTTCTGTAACCTATATATAGGCTGTTACCCTTTTATGTACTTCAGTGTTCCTGAGGATGTCATTAGACGAAAGCGCTTGAGCACCATTTTGTGTTTCCTTTCCTTCGTGGTTTTATTCATCATAAATATTTTTCACGTGTTACTTTCGTGAAATAATTTTCATATAATGAACACCACGCGTTCCTTCGGCTTGCTGTTCCCTCTCTTGTCTCCGTTTGTGTCCGTGTTTTCTTCTACATTAATGAAGGGGCATGCAATTCGTATCCGACGGAAGTTTCTTACTAAGTGTCTGGAGGAGCAAGTTCTTCCCAAATCCCTGCTTCCGATTCGCCTCAGACAAATTGACGACCATCCGTTCAACAACTTCAGCAGATTAATTTTAAAGAAACATATTGAAGTCACCAGACAAAATGAGTGGTCCGCCTTCAAAAATTTAAACATCGCCAAACATAATTTTGTAACCGTTATTCCCCAACCGTGGATCCAACCTTTGTTTGATGAAATTTACAACGAGTTGCGTCGGAGAACTACTTCACTTCGTAACATTTTGGATCGAAAAATTAAAAGTCTCATTCGAGATAGTCAGTGGAGTAAAAAAGCAAGCTCAAAGTGTGTTTTGAACCTTTCTTCGAAAAACATTAGTGACGATGCAAAAGTGCCCTTGGATATGGTATGTCCTTTTTTATTGTTAAAAAACCTTCGGCTTTACAAATTTGTTACAGTCTCGCGTGTTTTGAAAAACAGTGTAATCTCCCTCAGTATTTGTTTAACATAGTTAAAGGCCTCGTTTATAGTGCGGCGAATGGTAATTACGAAGATAACTTTCCTAAACGTTTTCGCAATAGCCTCTCACAATTAAAAAAAGATGGGGAGCTCCATATTACTAAAGCAGACAAGGCTAACACCATAGTTATTATGGACAAAGTGGACTACATCGGAAAGATGAACGAGCTTCTCCAGGACCCCGCCACATACAGCAAACTTAGGAAGAACCCGCAAGATGACGTCATCAAATCATTTAATAGTGGCTTGAAACGCATTCTCAAAGATCATAAGGACTTAATTCCGCTTTTCATGTCCACTTCACTGCTCTGCCCTACCTTTACGGTCTTATTAAAACCCACAAACCTGGCAACCCTATGCGCCTATTATTAGCTCGGTGGGCTCTATTACTTATAAACTCTCCAAATGGCTTGTCAAAGTCTTGTCCCCCATTCTCGGAACTATCTCTGATTCACATGTAAAAAATTCCATGGATCTTACTGAAAAATTGAATAATGCACGTACTGAAACTAACGATAGATTGATCAGTTTTGATGTGTGTTCATTGTTTACAAAAGTGCCGATAGACGATATGCTTGACTTTCTCTCCCAAGAATTACATAAGTATGACCTGCCACTACCTTCACACATTGTTTTGGAACTTATTAAGCTTTGCATCAAAGACTGTAAATTCACTTTCAATAACGAGTATTATCAACAAGTTTTTGGGATGGCCATGGGCAACCCCTTATCGCCCCTCCTCTCCAATATTTATATGGAGTTTTTCGAAATTACTTATATTCCGAGAATCCTCGGGGTTGGCATCCCGTGGTTGCGGTACGTCGACGATATTTTGTGTATCTGGCCCATGAATCGTGACCTGGATAACTTCCTCTTCAGTTAAATGATCAAGTCCCCTCCATTAAGTTTACTTTAGAAGTAGAACAAGACAATTCAATCCCATTTTTGGATGTGCGTGTACATAGGGAAAGCCCAGGTTTTAAGTTTAGTATTTATCGGAAAACAACAAACAATTTGTCCTACGTACACTTTTACTCGGGACATGACACCCACTAAGAAGGCCATTTTTTCATCAATTTTCTCCGCGCCCTTAGGATCGCCAGTCCGGAATACATCGATGCCGATTTGGAAAAAATCAACGGTATTGGAAGTGATTGTGTTATCCATCTGCGTTTATGGAATCTTGTCTCAACAAGGCAAAACGAACTTCTATCGTGTCAATAATAACACTCGTACTTTGTCAAAAAATATTTTAGTACTTCCATTTTTCCCGGGCTTTTTAGGCATTGCTAATGTACTTAAACTTTTGGATATTAATGTAGTATTTTCATATAACAATATTGTGAAAAATATCATAGTAAAAAATAGCCCTACCAATAATTCAGGCATTATCTATAAAATTGGTTGTAAACAATGTGATTCCTTTTACATAGGTCAGACGGGAAAGGATTTGCACACACGTATAAAACAGCATCAATATTCCGTTAGAACAGGACAGTTGTCCAGTGCCCTTTTTGTCCATTTGTCAGAGTTAGCCCACTGTATTGATTGGAATAATGCTTCAGTTTTATTCCATTCTAGCAACATTATTAATAGAAATATTCTTGAGTCTGCCATTATCCAACTTTCAAATAACTTCAACATAAGCAAAGGTCTTTTTCAACTCGATCCTGTTATTTTGAATTCCTTCCAAACAGATTTAGATAAGAAGGGTAGAACACTAAATCTTTGGTAAACTTGTCTGCTACTTTATTAACTTTTAATTTTCATTTTATTTTTATATATATCGAAACCTGACCATAGGCAGAGTGTTAAAACCCGGGCAGTTTTCCAATATAAATTTGTATTTTTATAATCCATTTGATCTTGTGCTAAAAATCGATATTATTCCTTACAAATCTGTACGCCTCACTGATAATAATCCTTTAATTTTTAATTTTTAATTTTTATTTTTACTTCTCTGTTTATTGCATATATATATATGTATGTATATATATATATGTATGTATATGTATATATAGATATGTATGTATATATATATATGTGTGTGTGTGTATGTATGTATGTATGTTATTTATTTTTCTTTTTTTCTTCTTTCTGTAACCTATATATAGGCTGTTACCCTTTTATGTACTTCAGTGTTCCTGAGGATGTCATTAGACGAAAGCGCTTGAGCACCATTTTGTGTTTCCTTTCCTTCGTGGTTTTATTCATCATATATATATATATATTATATATATATATGCAGTAAAATCACAGAATAACACGTGATCTTATTAATAAGCAAACAACCACAGGGAAAAAGGAAAAAGAAACACGAAATCCGAGCGTTTTCGTGATATATATATATATATACCGGTTGGACGAAAAAAAACCTGGGCACTTTTGTTTTTCCTACAAATTTCAAACTAGTCAAGCTAATACACCCAAATTAGTACAAGATGTAGCCAATAGTATGGTTATCATGTGCTGAAAACCTCAGTTAATTATCTTTGGCCGTTTCTTAATTATAAAAAATTTAACTTGACGAAACAAACAGCGAGATTTTGTGAAGCTGACTACCAGTGATGTAGTCGAGACCACCAAGTCCGAGACTGAGACCGAGACCGAGACCTGATCCTGTGAGACCAAGATCGAGACCGAGATCAAAGGTTCGAGATCGAGATCTACCTTCCGAGATCGAGACCCTTAAAATTCGAGACCGAGATCGAGACCAACCTAACCTAAAAAAATCCAGACCCACACACCCCCGTAAGACAAACGTGGCAACTCAAAACAGGGTGACTGATTAGTGAATACCTAGAGTCCCTTACTTTTACAAACTTTCATAAACATTCTGAATTGTGTCTGTTCAACTAAGCCACCATCATGAGTATGCCAATAACATGTATTTTTCATTACGGTCTCGAGAGGTCTCGAAAGGTCTCGGGGAGAAAAACCGAGACCGCGTCTGTCGAGACCGAGATCGAGACCGAGATCTAAATAGCGGAGACCGAGATCGAGATCGAGATCTGCAAATTGAGTCTCGAGACCGATCTCGAGACCTACATCACTGCTGACTACGCCCTTGGATGTGTCAGATGTTCGCTACAAAACAAGCAGTTTGCGCATGCGCATCTAAGACAATGATAAGTGGCCACATGGCGAATTGGTAGGCTAGCAGTGTCAGATTTCTTTAAGAAGTGTTGGCTGATGGAATGTTTTTCTTTTTTTCTTGTGGTGTTAATTAAAATTCTATTGTAATGGTTTTAAGTAAAGAAGACTTAGCTGTTATAAAGGCGTGTTTTGCCGAGAAGGGATGGAGTGCTAGAAAAATAATTAGGAAATTTCTGGGAAAAAATTGGAAAAGAAGTACAGTACAATACGTAATAAATAAAATTAGACAATCAGGGTCAACTGACAGAAAACATGGCAGCGGTCGTCCGCGTACTGCTCGGACTCGAGAAAACGAAAGGTACGTTGAAGAGCATGCGTTGTCGCAGGAAAATAATCCTGGTATTCATTTTTCGCAGAGAAAAATGGCGAATAATTTAAATATTTCGCGCAACAGTGTTCAAAACATAATGAAAAGTAAAGGAATCAGATCTTTTAAAAGATTGAGTGCCCCCAGAATAACAAAAGAAGCCATGGGAAAACGGTTAGAAAGGTGTAATTCTTTGTACAGGAAATTTAATTTAGTAGACATTAAACGTATGTTTTTTCAAGATGAGTCCGACTTTACATTAACTGTATCAACAAATCGACAAAACAACCGAGTCAATGCATTAACTTCAAAATCGGAAATCCCGCCAGACCGTCTTTATCATCCAATTTCACGATTTTCCAAGAAATTAATGGTATCTTGTGGTGTTTCTTACGATGGAAAAACCAAATTATTCTTTACTGATCCACAGAAAACAAAAATGAACTCGCAAAATTACATTCAACACCTCGGAGAACTTTTACCGGAATGCCAAGACTTGTACCCGAACGAAGGTTTTATTTTTGTTCAAGACAATGCACCATCTCATTCAGCCACGGCAACCCAAGAATTTTTGATGGAGAACATTCCTGAATTCATAAAAAGTGAAGAATGGCCACCAAATTCTCCTGACTTAAATCTTTTGGATTACTTTATGTGGAATGAGCTGAAGTCATTGGTGTACCATGGTCGCAGGGAACCATTTTCAAACCTGGAAGCACTTAGACAAAGAAATGAGGTTGTTTGGCCTATGGTATCCCAAGACAAAATCAAATCATCCATAGATCAATGGAAAAGGAGAGTACTGGCCGTAATTCAAGAAAATGGGAGGCCAATACAACATCGAATTCAATTGGGTAAGTTTTATACGAGTTCCATTGAAATTTTTAACACATGATAACTATACTATTGGCTACATCTTGTACTAATTTGGGTGTATTAGCTTGATTAGTTTGAAATTTGTAGGAAAAACAAAAGTGTCCACGTTTTTTTTGTCCACCCGGTATATATATATATATATATATATATATATATATAATATATATATATATATATATAAAATGTTCCATACACCAGGAAACATAAAAAGCGATTCCGATTCCAAAACCTTTCGTGTATTCAAACACCTCTTCTTTGTCCCTGAAAACGTATTTGAATACACGAAAGGCCTTGGAATCGCTCTTTATTTTTGTGTGTGTTAGTGTAGCACAGGGGTCGCCAACCTTTTCATTAGTAACAGCTATTTTATCTAAACAAAAATTATCGCGAGCCACTAAAGCATATATAGACAAAACCTAAGATGTAATAATATATATTATGATTTTGATGTTACAATTAATATTAAATTAAATTGTTCTTACCTTTATTTCAATGAGAGACTTGACACTCTCCTCCAATCGTTAGAAATTCGGCTTATAATCGGAAATAACAACCCTGAGGAAGTCACTCAGATGCTCGTCGGTCAGTCTGGTCCGAAACTTTGATTTGATGAAATTCAAATCAGAAAAGGCAGACTCACATAGATATGTGGAGCCAAACATAGAAGCCACTTTCATTCAGAAATTTCACTTACATCCACTTCCATGAAGGGATTTGAAGTAAACATCACGCAAGGCTCCAGATGTTTGAAATCTCGAAATTAGTCGTTGAATTCTTGACTACGCCTGGTTGGGAGATCACTGTATTTGGCGATATCCAAATGATAAACAGCGGCTCTATTTACTTCCGGCATTTGTTGCACAAATGGAAAGTGTTGCATTTTCTTTTTCTGCAACTGAATGACCCAAAGACCTATCTTTGATTTGAAATCTGTCACGGCACTTATCATGTCGGCTATTGTTCCATACACAGCAGACTGTGCAGTGTGTATGGAACAAGGAACCCTTCTGGGATATTAAACCCACTATGGTCCAAATAAGTAATAGTAAATGCAAATACTAGTTTTCCTTTTTCATGATGGAAGCCCAACACGGGCAACGGGTCACTAGCAAAGCGGCCCCAAAATATAGCTTCCCTCATCAGCTATCTGCTAAGCAGATAGAACTCAGCTTTGGGACAGGGTCTAGGGTTTAGACCTTGTCCCAAAGCTAGGGACCGAGCAATGAAAATAAAAAATAACAATAACCAACATGGAATAAAGCAACAGCAATTATATATATATATATATATATATATAATATGGGATTGAACTCAGAATGGTCCCTGAGATGTTTTATGTTACACACATATCATGCATGGAACAAGGAACTCTTCTGGGAAAATTAAATCCACTATAGTTCGAATAAGTAATGGTAAATGACAAACAGTATAGTTTTTCTTTTTCTTGATGTTAGCCCGACGTGGGCAACGGGTCACTCACAAAGAGACCCCAAAATATAGCTTCCCTCACCAGCTATCTGCGAAGCAGATAGGATCCAGCTTTGGGACTAACATTATGAAAAAGAAAAACTATAGTATTTGGCATTTACCATTACTTATTCGAACTATAGTGGATTTAATTTTCCCAGAAGAATTCCTTGTTCCATGCACAGTCTGTGTGTAACATAAAAGATCTCAGGGGACCATTATGAGTTCAATCCCATCATGAAAAGAACATGTTAAGTGCTTTAAAAAGTGGACGCTCAATTCTGCCAGTTGAAGTTTAAGTTTTGATTTTTGGCTGAAAATACAATAGTTACCTCTTTTTCTTTGATGTATTCAATCCGACGTGAATGCAACGAGTTTCTTTTGTATACTGAGGTTCTGAATATAGTAGGCTAGATGTAGCTGTAAACCCTAGATCCTGCCCCAAAGCTGGATCCTATCTACTTCGCAGATAGTTGGTGAGGAAAGCTATATTTTGGGGCCTTTTTGCAAGTGACCCGTTGCCCACGTCGGGCTAACATCATGAAAAGAAAAACTATAATATTTGTCATTTATCATTACATTATTCGAACTATAGTGGAATTAATTTTCCCAGAAGAGTTCCTTGTTCCATGCACGGTCTGTGTGTAACATATATATATATATATATAATATATATAATATATATATATATCGGGTGGCCCAAAAAAAATGGCACCAATTTTGAGAAGTGATATCTCAATAACCATTGCAGCTAGGGACTTAAAAAAACAACCAAATGAAAGATAATTCTTTTCTCTTTAAATACTTATTCTATGGCTTGATGGTTATAAGCCCATATAATGCCGAAATTGGCTTCCACAAAAAATATATGAAAAAAAAGTTGCGCATTTATATTTATTCCTTGATCCTAATTTTAAATTAAATTTTTCTATTCCAGACCCCTCAAGATGGGATTGAGAGAATCTGATAAGAACATTATACAAACACTACGTGAAGAAAAAGGATATTCATTAAACAGAATCCTTTACGAATTCCAAATAGAAATTGGGAAAAAAGAACTGTGGCGCATTTTTTACAAAAACTTAAAGAAACCGGCAGCAGTCAACGGCGTCTGGGAAGTGGTCGACCAGAAACTATTAGAACGCCAGAAAACATTGAAAAAGTAAATGAAATGGTTTTAAGTCAAGAGGAACAACCGGGAACAAGTAAAAGTGAACGTGAAGTTGCGAAAGAAACCGGGATTTCACGTTCATCAGTACAGCGAATTATTCGCTGTACTGATGAACGTGAAATCCCGGTTCTTTCGCAACTTCACGTTCACTTTTACTTGTTCCCGGTTGTTCCTCTTGACTTAAAACCATTTCATTTACTTTTTCAATGTTTTCTGGCGTTCTAATACTCTTGGTCGACCACTTCCCGGACGCCGTTGACTGCTGCCGGTTTCTTTAAGTTTTTGTAAAAAATGTGCCACAGTTCTTTTTTTCCAATTTCTATTTGGAAATTCGTAAAGGATTCTGTTTAATGAATATCCTTTTTCTTCACGTAGTGCTTGTATAATGTTCTTATCAGATTCTCTCAATCCCATCTTGAGGGGTCTGGAATAGAAAATTTCATTTAAAATTAGGATCAAGGAATAAATATAAATGCGCAACTTTTTTTTGTATATTTTTTTTTGGAAGCCAATTTTGGGCATTATATGGGCTTATAACCATCAAGCCATAGAATAAGTATTTAAAGAGAAAAGAAGTATCTTTCATTTGGTTGTTTTTTTAAGTCCCTAGCTGCAATGGTTATTGAGATATCACTTCTCAAAATTGGTGCCATTTTTATTGGGCCACCCGGTATATATGTGCACTAAAATCACAGAATAACACGTGATCTTATTAATAAGCAAACAACCACAGGAAAAAGGAAAAGGAAACACGAAGTCCGAGCGCTTTCGTGATATATTCACATCTTCAGGGAGAAACAAAAAATAGACAGAGTTTACAAAGTAAATGAGTTAAATACACAAGCAAAAAAATTCTCAATCGGCAACTCAAATTATAGACCATAAAACCCTCTAAAGATTTTTTTTTTTTTTTCTCAATAGATAACATAATCTGTAGGCTGCTAAATTACTGAATATAAAAGAACTATATAGATGAAATTAGACAAAAAAAAAAAAAAACCTTAACGGTTTGCCTTGGTTAAATAAATAAATATTATTTTAAGAACTGTCAACATTCTTATGTGTCCATTTTAATTGTAATATTTCTTTCGTATATAATCTTTGGGTGCTTGGTGGTTTATTGGACTTTTCAACTGGTTGGCTATTGGGAAAACAATTTTTTTTTTTTTTTTCAGACTGTTTGTAGAAATTTTGGAATATTCTGTAAGACGATGGCACCATTCCCTTTGTTTTCATTAAATTCTTGCCACTTAATTGCCTGCTTTAATTAAATACTAGGTCTAATAACCGTTATAATAATTTTTGTTCTCTGTAGTTTTTGTTTTTTTTTGTCTAATTTCATCCATATACAGTAGTTCTTTTATATTCAGTAATTTAGCAGCCTACAGATTATGTTATCTATTGAGAAAAAAAAAAAAAAATCTTTAGAGGGTTTTATGGTCTATAATTTGAGTTGCCGATTGGGAATTTTTTTGCTTGTGTATTTAACTCATTTACTTTGTAAGCTCTGTCTACTTTTTGTTTCTCTCTGAAGATGTGAATATATCACGAAAGCGCTCGGACTTCGTGTTTCCTTTTCCTTTTTCCTGTGGTTGTTTGCTTATATATATATATATATATATATATATATATATATATATATATATATATATATATTCTTCATTAGATTTGTTTTTCAGCTTTTTCTCATTTTCTTTCATTTCCATATTTTGGGCTTTACTTCGTTTCCTCTTTCCGCTTCCGATTTTTTATTTTCGTTTCCGTTTTCGTTTACTTCGTTCTCGCGTGGGACCGTTCCTAGCTCGATCTACAGGATGGCTTGGGTTCGTTTCCGCTCGTTGAAACCTTCAGGTGCGTCCACCGAAGGCCTGTCGTAAAAGTTTGTTTTGATTGTCCATTAAGCATCGCGGAACGAGCGTTTGCGAGCCACTTTTTCTCATACAAGACTCCCGAACGAGGATTAGAGCAGAATATTAAATTCGATGCACAGAACGAAAATAAACTTTTCATCCAGACGATGTCCAAAATATATTGCAATTCATCTTTATTTATGGAGGCTATTTTTCTCTTTTTATGTATCTGTTTAGTTTAATGAGGTTTGATATACTGTAGAAATATATATATATATATATGTAAAGAACGACGCGTGTGTAGAAGAACGTTCCGCACAAGATGAGGAGGGAGAACGAACAAATGAAAAGTGAGGTAACCACCCGGAATCGAACCCGGGATCTTCCGTTTGCCGGTCATATATGCTATCCACTACACCATGGGCCTCGATTATCAGAAGTCGTAATTCTCCTACGTACGAGCAGAAACCAATGCCCTGAGGGGGCACCTTCGCATGCCGTACATATATATACATTTTAACTGCAAAGAACTCACAGTATAATTAATGTAAAGAACGACGCTTGTGTAGAACGTTCTTCTACACAAGCGTCGTTCTTTACATTAATTATACTGTGTGTTCTTTGCAGTTAAAATGTATATATATATATATATATATATATTTTTTTTTTTTTTTTTTTTTTTTTTTTTTTTTTTAACTGTAACTTTTCCTGAAAATTCGAAAAACATTTACTGCCAAGTTTTTCACTTACATTTTTATCTTTTTGTATTTTGAAATTTTTTCCCGCCAAAAGTGGTTGAAAATATTTGTAACCGTAAATATTTTTCTTTTAGTACGATTTCCTTATAAATTTAGAGGTAACATTCAGAATTTATTCTGAATGGTTGAATGAAAACCGGTAAATAGGTTTTTCTGTTTATATTTGAAGCTATTCTGATACTTTCCATTTTTACTTCCTTCCTTTGAAAGGGCTACGTTGTGGCCGATGTCGTAACACCGCTATCCGTCGATTAGAGAAATTAAACGACATTGAGTCACTGGGTAGTAGTAGTAGTTCGATGGGAACTAACCTCTCTGTCCAGATTATGTAGCAACCCGTGGTTCGATCCCACGTAAAGCTTGTAAGTCTCCACCACCCCGATATTTTTCCTCTGAAAAATGCCAGTATTTCGATTTATTAATTATCCATGTAAAATAACAGGAAAATAGAATTCTGAGGAAAGAATTACACAGAAAGAGGTAAAAAAAAAACTCCGATTTTTAAGAAAATAGATACGAAGCACCATTACCTTCCTTTTAACCTAACTTTGGTTGCTTTCATCCTAACTGTTGCTTCTTCATGATAGGCGTAAAAAGAGTACTGAAAATACGATTTTCTGTCATATAGGATGCCTCATACGACTAATTTTTGTTCAAGTCTAACATAAAATAGGTAATGGAAGAAGAAGGTACGACAATTTTTTATTTGATTTATTTGTTTATTTATTTATTTGTTTATTTACTGCCACATTAATGTTGCGCCCAGGATTATTGGGGTAAAATAAAATGCTGTCATGCCCACCACAAATGACTTACAGTACTATATACTTTCTGTCAAACCTGACAAAAAAATTCAGGTGTCATATGGAGCACCCTATAAATTTTTGGTTTCAGTGTGGTTTGGATGATGTCTGAAGCACATAAAAATGCTTTTTCATGAGTGACAGACGTTCTGTCATAATTTACTAAATACACACGTCCATTAGGACGTGTATTTATTAAATTATGCTTCTTTAAAAATCTTTTTTGAAAAATCATACAAATAAAGTATTTTTAATTCATTATAATACTGATCAGTTTGCTTTAATAAATAATGTACGTATGAACTTCAAAATTAGTTACTGAACATGGTGTTCCTCTAGGTTTTGTTTTGAGTGTTTTGTTACGTTTGTTATCCTAAGTCATCTTCCACAATGTTCAGATTTTTTTTTTATGCAGGAAGGAGGAGGCCAAGGGCAAATGCCCGCAAAAGCGCCCCTCCCATAGAAGAAGAAAAGAAACAAAATCAAGGTCCGGGGTTTTAGAGATGCCTGCGTTTGAAAGATGGAAGGTCATAGACAGGAGGAAAAATGGATTGAGGAAGACTGTTCCAGAGTTGACCGGTTCAGTAGATGAAAGACTGAAAATACCGATTAATCCTTGCATTAGATAGTTGGACAAAAAAGGAATGAGAAAGGTAGAAAGTCTGGTACTGCGTACTCTCCTTAAAGGAGGAGGCAAGCAGTTAGAGAATCCAGAAGAGCAATTTGTTATGATAGCGATAGGAAAGAGAGAGTGAGGCAACATTGCGGCGAAGAGAGAAAGATTGAAGACAATCAGCAAGAGGCGGGGAATTGATGAGACGAAAAGCATTTGATTCCACCCGGTCAAGTACGGCTGTGTGAGTTGAACCACCCCACACATGAGAAGCATACTCTATACAGGGGCGAACAAGACCCCTGTACAGAGACAGCAACTGAGTGGGGGTGAAGAAACTGTGGAGGCGGTACAGCACGCCTAACCTCTTAGAAGCTGTTTTGGAAAGAGAGTATATGTGATCTTTCCAGGGAAGATCAAGAGAAAGGAAACGCCAAAAATGTTAGAGAAGAGGAAGGATTGAGTTGTGTATTGTTGAAGGTAAGGAGATAGTCGTGTGGAAGATTGTGATGAGTAGACAGATGGAGGAAACTGAGTTTTTGAGGGATTGAAAGCCACAAGGTTTTCTCTGCCCCGATCAGAGATAGCAGAAAGATCAGAGGGTAGGTGCTCCATAGCCGTACTACGCGAATCATGGAGTGACTGTTGAGAGGGACGCTTTGGGAAGCGGGTGGAGCAGTGAAGAGTGGAATCATCGGCATAGGAGTGAATAGGACAAGAAATGCGAATTAAAAGACCATTAATAAATAAAAGGAAAAGAGTGGGTGACAGGACAGAACCCTGAGGAACACCACTGTTAATAGCTTTAGGAGAAGAACAGTGGCCATCTACAACCGCAGCTATAGATCGGCCAGAAAGGAGATTAGAAATGAAGGAACAGATAGAAGGATAGAAACCGAAGGAGGGCAATTTGGAAATTAAAAATCTGTGCCAGACTCTATCAAAAGCTTTTGATGTGTCTGATATTAAATGCAGACGATACAGTACAAGCTACCTTCCTTTACAAATAAAAATCTCCACTTCTTCCTGAATTTAGACTATCCTGATCGCGAATACAGTCAAGAGTAGATTATCCGCACACCCTGGTTCCTGACCCTGTGCGGATAATTATCGATTTGTGCGGATAATTGACTTCCCCTAAAAAATGGATGGGTAATTCCGATCCCAAAAGCGTCAGCTATAACCATCACATGCTCACCACTCTCTAAACGTCTCACTACTTCTAACTTTTGCGCAATAGTTAATACAACACGCTTTCTTTTTGGTTCTTTTTCACCACCCGAAGGTATTTTATGCTTCTTAGAACTCATACTAGGAGTAAAAATAACGACAGAACAGTCTGTTTATTCCTAGCTGAGGTTTGTTTATGTTTTGATCGTGCAGTGTTGCCAGAACCGCCGTGTTTTCTCTCCAGCCGGGCATGTTGCCCTTGTGCAGATGGCGCTGAATTTGAAATATGAACATTTACTGGGCTAAAAAAAGTGTGTTAATTGACGCGTGCTGTTAATTGACGTGCGGATAACCGACTCATGACCGTATTATCAAAATTGTCCAACTGAAACTAAAGAACGAGCTAAACGCCAACCTTAAAAAATATGAAAGCTAAATATATTAAAAATAAATTAAATCTGCATCCCCCTCATTGCAAAATACTTTCACAATCCATCTGATGATACCTGAAACTGGAAAGTGTAATGCATATTTGTATATTATGTTGCTAGAATAATATAGTATTATTTTACTATACCGTATATTTAGAAAATATTTTAAAATATAACTTATTAATTAATACAGAAATTTAATGTTAGCCTATATTAAATACGAAATGATGAAACTAACCACGAAGAAAAAAGGAAACACAAAATGGTGCTCAAGCGCTTTCGTCTAATGACATCCTCAGGAACACTGAAATAAATAACAAGTTCGAGACTTGTCACAAAAAAAAATAGAAAAATAAAAATTGTAGGAAGAGCATACAAATTTATAAGGAAAAACTACCAGAGTTTAGCACTTTGCCCATCTTGTCTAAATCCGTTCTGAACGAATGCAAAACAACAGGATCAAGCGAAAAAAGGCCCTGGCTAATGTTAAAATTAGTATTGGAAGTGATTGGTCTTATCCACCTGCTTTTTTGGAATCTTGTCTTAACAAGGCAAAACGAACTTTCTATCGTGTGAATAATAACTCTCGCACTTTGTCGAAGAATATTTTAGTACTTCCATTTTTCCCCAGGCTTTTTAAGCATTGTTAATGTACTTTTGGATATTAATGTAGTATTTTCATATGACAATATAGTGAAAAATATCATAGTAAAAAAATAGCCCTACCAGTAATTCAGGCATTATCTATAAAATTGGTTGTAAACAATGTGATTTCTTTTGCATTGGACAGACGGGAAAGGATTTGCACACGCGTGTAAAACAGCATCAATATTCCGTTAGAACGGAATAGTCGTCCAGTTCCCTTTTCGTCCATTTGTCAGAGTTATCTCACTGTATTGATTGGAATAATGCTTCAATTTTGTTTCACTCAAGCAACATTGTTAATAGAAATATTCTTGAGTCTGCCATTATTCAGAACGGATTTAGACAAGAAGGGCAAAGTGCTAAAGCTCTGGTAGTTTTTCCTTATAAATTTGTATGCTCTTCCTACAATTTTTATTTTTCTATTTTTTTTTGTGACCTATAGATAGTCTTGAACTTGTTATTTTTCAGTGTTCCTGAGGATGTCATTAGACGAAAGCGCTTGAGCACCATTCTGTGTTTCCTTTTTCCTTCGTGGTTATTTTCATCATAAATATTATTCACGTGTTACTTCGTGAAATAACTTTCATATATATATTATATATATGAGAGGAAGGGCAACAAGCTTGATCTTCGTGAAATGAGGAATCATTGCATGGAACATTTTAAAGGTATATATACATATACATGTATATATACAGTATATATATACACATATCTTCAAAGTCAAGTTTATTCCTTGATTTTAGTTATTTTGAAGAGTTTCATATAACTCAAGGTTGAAGAGAATTTTCATAAAATGTATAAAGCAGGCAAAATATAAGTTGCATAAGCTCGCAATGACAAATATATATCTACAGATGAGTCTGAGAAATGTTGTTTTTAATTTCTCGAACGACTTTTTACTGATAAAGACAGCTTCTTTATTCATCCTTTGAACTTAATTTCAAACCTCAAATTTTTTAAATTAATTTTATCGACATTTTTTAGCCTTTGAAGAAGTCACTTTTATTGCAAGATATTTATTATCTCAATTTTCATTTAAGACAAGTATTTTTATAATTTTAAGCCATAGGAAATCTTTTCACCTACTGTCTGGGGTTGTTTCTTTTTTCGTGTAAGGGCCAAATTCGTATGGCGGAGGGGACCTACAGTCTTACGTGGGATCCGAACCATCTACGGGTCGCTACATCATATGAAAAGAGAGGATAAACATCCATTCAAGTACAGAACAGACCGAACGTCTCTTAAGAATGACATTTGTAATCTCTAAGAATTTCATTTTAAAAAATACATTTATTTAGGTTCAGTGCTGAGGTTCAAAGACAGACTCCCTGACCAGATTTGCACTTCGTTGGTTGGTTAGTTATTCCATTTTATGTCGTTCGTCCAAATGAGGGCGCTAAAACGAGCGGTAACGCTTATTATATTATATATATATATATATATTATATATATATTCTTCATTAGATTTGTTTTTCAGCTTTTTCTCATTTTCTTTCATTTCCATATTTTGGGCTTTACTTCGTTTCCTCTTTCCGCTTCCGATTTTTATTTTCGTTTCCGTTTTCGTTTACTTCGTTCTCGCGTGGGACCGTTCCTAGCTCGATCTACAGGATGGCTTGGGTTCGTTTCCGCTCGTTGAAACCTTCAGGTGCGTCCACCGAAGGCCTGTCGTAAAAGTTTGTTTTGATTGTCCATTAAGCATCGCGGAACGAGCGTTTGCGAGCCACTTTTTCTCATACAAGACTCCCGAACGAGGATTAGAGCAGAATATTAAATTCGATGCACAGAACGAAAATAAACTTTGCATCCAGACGATGTCCAAAATATATTGCAATTCATCTTTATTTATGGAGGCTATTTTTCTCTTTTTATGTATCTGTTTAGTTTAATGAGGTTTGATATACTGTAGAAATATATATATATATATATATGTAAAGAACGACGCGTGTGTAGAAGAACGTTCCGCACAAGATGAGGAGGGAGAACGAACAAATGAAAAGTGAGGTAACCACCCGGGAATCGAACCCGGGATCTTCCGTTTGCCGGTCATATATGCTATCCACTACACCATGGGCCTCGATTAATCAGAAGTCGTAATTCTCCTACGTACGAGCAGAAACCAATGCCCTGAGGGGGCACCTTCGCATGCCGTACATATATATACATTTTAACTGCAAAGAACTCACAGTATAATTAATGTAAAGAACGACGCTTGTGTAGAACGTTCTTCTACACAAGCGTCGTTCTTTACATTAATTATACTGTGTGTTCTTTGCAGTTAAAATGTATATATATATATTTTTTTTTTTTTATTTTTATTTTTTTTTTTTAACTGTAACTTTTCCTGAAAATTCGAAAAACATTTACTGCCAAGTTTTTCACTTACATTTTTATCTTTTTGTATTTTGAAATTTTTTCCCGCCAAAAGTGGTTGAAAATATTTGTAACCGTAAATATTTTTCTTTTAGTACGATTTCCTTATAAATTTAGAGGTAACATTCAGAATTTATTCTGAATGGTTGAATGAAAACCGGTAAATAGGTTTTTCTGTTTATATTTGAAGCTATTCTGATACTTTCCATTTTTACTTCCTTCCTTTGAAAGGGCTACGTTGTGGCCGATGTCGTAACACCGCTATCCGTCGATTAGAGAAATTAAGCGACATTGAGTCACTGGGTAGTAGTAGTAGTAGTAGTAGTAGTTCGATGGGAACTAACCTCTCTGTCCAGATTATGTAGCAACCCGTGGTTCGATCCCACGTAAAGCTTGTAAGTCTCCACCACCCCGATATTTTTCCTCTGAAAAATGCCACTATTTCGATTTATTAATTATCCATGTAAAATAACAGGAAAATAGAATTCTGAGGAAAGAATTACACAGAAAGAGGTAAAAAAAAAACCTCCGATTTTTAAGAAAATAGATACGAAGCACCATTACCTTCCTTTTAACCTAACTTTGGTTGCTTTCATCCTAACTGTTGCTTCTTCATGATAGGCGTAAAAAGAGTTACTGAAAATACGATTTCTGTCATATAGGATGCCTCATACGACTAATTTTTGTTCAAGTCTAACATAAAATAGGTAATGGAAGAAGAAGGTACGACAATTTTTTATTTGATTTATTTGTTTATTTATTTATTTGTTTATTTACTGCCACATTAATGTTGCGCCCAGGATTATTGGGGTAAAATAAAATGCTGTCATGCCCACCACAAATGACTTACAGTACTATATACTTTCTGTCAAACCTGACAAAAAAATTCAGGTGTCATATGGAGCACCCTATAAATTTTTGGTTTCAGTGTGGTTTGGATGATGTCTGAAGCACATAAAAATGCTTTTTCATGAGTGACAGACGTTCTGTCATAATTTACTAAATACACACGTCCATTAGGACGTGTATTTATTAAATTATGCTTCTTTAAAAATCTTTTTTGAAAAATCATACAAATAAAGTATTTTTAATTCATTATAATACTGATCAGTTTGCTTTAATAAATAATGTACGTATGAACTTCAAAATTAGTTACTGAACATGGTGTTCCTCTAGGTTTTGTTTTGAGTGTTTTGTTACGTTTGTTATCCTAAGTCATCTTCCACAATGTTCAGATTTTTTTTTATGCAGGAAGGAGGAGGCCAAGGGCAAATGCCCGCAAAAGCGCCCCTCCCATAGAAGAAGAAAAGAAACAAAATCAAGGTCCGGGGTTTTAGAGATGCCTGCGTTTGAAAGATGGAAGGTCATAGACAGGAGGAAAAATGGATTGAGGAAGACTGTTCCAGAGTTGACCGGTTCAGTAGATGAAAGACTGAAAATACCGATTAATCCTTGCATTAGATAGTTGGACAAAAAAGGAATGAGAAAGGTAGAAAGTCTGGTACTGCGTACTCTCCTTAAAGGAGGAGGCAAGCAGTTAGAGAATCCAGAAGAGCAATGTTTGTTATGATAGCGATAGGAAAGAGAGAGTGAGGCAACATTGCGGCGAAGAGAGAAAGATTGAAGACAATCAGCAAGAGGCGGGGAATTGATGAGACGAAAAGCATTTGATTCCACCCGGTCAAGTACGGCTGTGTGAGTTGAACCACCCCACACATGAGAAGCATACTCTATACAGGGGCGAACAAGACCCCTGTACAGAGACAGCAACTGAGTGGGGGTGAAGAAACTGTGGAGGCGGTACAGCACGCCTAACCTCTTAGAAGCTGTTTTGGAAAGAGAGTATATGTGATCTTTCCAGGGAAGATCAAGAGAAAAGGAAACGCCAAGAATGTTAAGAGAAGAGGAAGGATTGAGTTGTGTATTGTTGAAGGTAAGGAGATAGTCGTGTGGAAGATTGTGATGAGTAGACAGATGGAGGAACTGAGTTTTTGAGGGATTGAAAGCCACAAGGTTTTCTCTGCCCCGATCAGAGATAGCAGAAAGATCAGAGGGTAGGTGCTCCATAGCCGTACTACGCGAATCATGGAGTGACTGTTGAGAGGGACGCTTTGGGAAGCGGGTGGAGCAGTGAAGAGTGGAATCATCGGCATAGGAGTGAATAGGACAAGAAATGCGAATTAAAAGACCATTAATAAATAAAAGGAAAAGAGTGGGTGACAGGACAGAACCCTGAGGAACACCACTGTTAATAGCTTTAGGAGAAGAACAGTGGCCATCTACAACCGCAGCTATAGATCGGCCAGAAAGGAGATTAGAAATGAAGGAACAGATAGAAGGATAGAAACCGAAGGAGGGCAATTTGGAAATTAAAAATCTGTGCCAGACTCTATCAAAAGCTTTTGATGTGTCTGATATTAAATGCAGACGATACAGTACAAGCTACCTTCCTTTACAAATAAAAATCTCCACTTCTTCCTGAATTTAGACTATCCTGATCGCGAATACAGTCAAGAGTAGATTATCCGCACACCCTGGTTCCTGACCCTGTGCGGATAATTATCGATTTGTGCGGATAATTGACTTCCCCTAAAAAATGGATGGGTAATTCCGATCCCAAAAGCGTCAGCTATAACCATCACATGCTCACCACTCTCTAAACGTCTCACTACTTCTAACTTTTGCGCAATAGTTAATACAACACGCTTTCTTTTTGGTTCTTTTTCACCACCCGAAGGTATTTTATGCTTCTTAGAACTCATACTAGGAGTAAAAATAACGACAGAACAGTCTGTTTATTCCTAGCTGAGGTTTGTTTATGTTTTGATCGTGCAGTGTTGCCAGAACCGCCCGTGTTTTCTCTCCAGCCGGGCATGTTGCCCTTGTGCAGATGGCGCTGAATTTGAAATATGAACATTTTACTGGGCTAAAAAAAGTGTGGTTAATTGACGCGTGCTGTTAATTGACGTGCGGATAACCGACTCATGACCGTATTATCAAAATTTGTCCAACTGAAACTAAAGAACGAGCTAAACGCCAACCTTAAAAAATATGAAAGCTAAATATATTTAAAAATAAATTAAATCTGCATCCCCCTCATTGCAAAATACTTTCACAATCCATCTGATGATACCTGAAACTGGAAAGTGTAATGCATATTTGTATATTATGTTGCTAGAATAATATAGTATTATTTTATTATACCGTATATTTAGAAAATATTTTAAAATATAACTTATTAATTAAATACAGAAATTTAATGTTAGCCTATATTAAATACGAAATGATGAAACTAACCACGAAGAAAAAAGGAAACACAAAATGGTGCTCAAGCGCTTTCGTCTAATGACATCCTCAGGAACACTGAAATAAATAACAAGTTCGAGACTATATATAGGTCACAAAAAAAATAGAAAAATAAAAATTGTAGGAAGAGCATACAAATTTATAAGGAAAAACTACCAGAGTTTAGCACTTTGCCCATCTTGTCTAAATCCGTTCTGAACGAATGCAAAACAACAGGATCAAGCGAAAAAAGGCCCTGGCTAATGTTAAAATTAGTATTGGAAGTGATTGGTCTTATCCACCTGCTTTTTTGGAATCTTGTCTTAACAAGGCAAAACGAACTTTCTATCGTGTGAATAATAACTCTCGCACTTTGTCGAAGAATATTTTAGTACTTCCATTTTTCCCCAGGCTTTTTAAGCATTGTTAATGTACTTTTGGATATTAATGTAGTATTTTCATATGACAATATAGTGAAAAATATCATAGTGAAAAATATCATAGTAAAAAAATAGCCCTACCAGTAATTCAGGCATTATCTATAAAATTGGTTGTAAACAATGTGATTTCTTTTGCATTGGACAGACGGGAAAGGATTTGCACACGCGTGTAAAACAGCATCAATATTCCGTTAGAACGGAATAGTCGTCCAGTTCCCTTTTCGTCCATTTGTCAGAGTTATCTCACTGTATTGATTGGAATAATGCTTCAATTTTGTTTCACTCAAGCAACATTGTTAATAGAAATATTCTTGAGTCTGCCATTATTCAGAACAGATTTAGACAAGAAGGGCAAAGTGCTAAAGCTCTGGTAGTTTTTCCTTATAAATTTGTATGCTCTTCCTACAATTTTTATTTTTCTATTTTTTTTGTGACCTATAGATAGTCTTGAACTTGTTATTTATTTCAGTGTTCCTGAGGATGTCATTAGACGAAAGCGCTTGAGCACCATTCTGTGTTTCCTTTTTCCTTCGTGGTTATTTTCATCATAAATATTATTCACGTGTTACTTTCGTGAAATAACTTTCATATATATATATATATATATGAGAGGAAGGGCAACAAGCTTGATCTTCGTGAAATGAGGAATCATTGCATGGAACATTTTAAAGGTATATATACATATACATGTATATATACATGTATATATATACACATATCTTCAAAGTCAAGTTTATTCCTTGATTTTAGTTATTTGAAGAGTTTCATATAACTCAAGGTTGAAGAGAATTTTCATAAAATGTATAAAGCAGGCAAAATATAAGTTGCATAAGCTCGCAATGAACAAATATATATCTACAGATGAGTCTGAGAAATGTTGTTTTTAATTTCTTCGAACGACTTTTTACTGATAAAGACAGCTTCTTTATTCATCCTTTGAACTTAATTTCAAACCTCAAATTTTTTAAATTAATTTTTATCGACATTTTTTAGCCTTTGAAGAAGTCACTTTTATTTGCAAGATATCCTTTATTATCTCAATTTTCATTTAAGACAAGTATTTTTATAATTTTAAGCCATAGGAAATCTTTTCACCTACTGTCTGGGGTTGTTTCTTTTTTCGTGTAAGGGCCAAATTCGTATGGCGGAGGGGACCTACAGTCTTACGTGGGATCCGAACCATCTACGGGTCGCTACATCATATGAAAAGAGAGGATAAACATCCATTCAAGTACAGAACAGACCGAACGTCTCTTAAGAATGACATTTGTAATCTCTAAGAATTTCATTTTAAAAAATACATTTATTTAGGTTCAGTGCTGAGGTTCAAAGACAGACTCCCTGACCAGATTTGCACTTCGTTTGGTTGGTTGGTTATTCCATTTTATGTCGTTCGTCCAAATGAGGGCGCTAAAACGAGCGGTAACGCTATCAAGAGGGAAAAATAAATCCCCTTTAAAAGGAGAACTAGGTTGAGCCAAATACATTACGTGCAGCAGGCTCGTGAGTACACCCGACCATTCCCATTTCTCAGATTGGTTTAGAACAGTCCATGGTTGGGTTTCGTCTCGTGTGAATATGTGTACACTTGTTCGAATTCTTAATTCGGATATATTGATTCCACTGTTAAGAAAATGGAAGTTAAGAATCTACCAACATAAAATTCGGTCAATGAAAACTGAAGATTGTAATCTTATAATGAACTGCAGTGATTTTCGTATTCTTGATACAAGTCATTAGAATGTCATTAAGGTGTTAAAAGGGTGTATATCCAAAAACTAAAGCCCTGGCTGAATAACTACTGAACTTCCGCGCAATTAAACATAGCCTCTTTGATTTGTATTCAAGTTTTGTCTTTCTCTTGTATTTGTGATCTTAGTTTCAAATTTACTATTCTATTGTTCTAATTAATTTAATTTTGTATTAATAATAGTGTAGCTTATATACTATGGGAAATCCACTGAAAATGTAGGAAGATGTCCACGAAACGTCTAGTTGAAGAAATAAAGTTGAATGTTCCACGTGGCATCTCGTTTTTCTCTTCCTGTTTATAAAGGGTCTCCGAAAATAGACAATCTGTTTTGTCTACTTCATATGTTACAGCATATTTGACATCAATTTCAACAGTCCACTAAACACTGAAATTTTTCACGTAGTTTATTTAGGCTAGGAGCCTAGGATGTCATCGAAGTGACAGCAAAGCCTACCAATATCTAGATGGCTCAAGCACAACATAGAGAACAACACAACATCATTAGTGCGCTGAACCTCTGGTCCACTCCGGAGAGGGCGAACGGTTACCTGCGTGCCACCGCACCGGCTTGCTCGATCAGAGTGGGCTGATCGGCTAACCAACAACAACAATATCTAGATGGACCAATCTCGCACTGTAACAAAATAATTTCATACAAAATAGTTTGAAAAGAATAATTTAAGCTCCCGAATCAATCAAATTTTAATTGAAATTTAAGTTTATTAGCAGAAGAAAATAAAGTAACTTCCACAATACAGTTATTATTTAAATGCAGCTTCACACATTTTGCTCCACTAGCTTCGTATGTGAAGCTCAAAATTTTAATGGTTGTGGTATTTTGTAAATTTACTGACCGACTGGCTTTTTCTTGATTTAACAAACTCATACGAAATTTTGTAGAAGCGTAATCTGATTAGATATAGATACGCTTTTATCATAGTACAAGATGGCGTATTCTACAGTTCAACTTGTATTTCTTGTGAAGCGTTATTTCCATACAAAAAAATTGTTGTATAGTGCAACGTCAATTTTAAAGCGCAATTTGGTGTAAGAAGAGAGTTTAGCAAAGCTGCCATAAAAAAACTAATTAAGGAAAACTAAGATATTGGAGATGTGAAAGACAATTTGGAAAGTCGTGTTTGTCGAAAGAAAACTATAGAATTCACCACTTTGTTCTGTGTAAGATCAATAGTAGTGTAGCCTAAACTATGTGAAAAAGCACCAAAGTCCCGTGAAAATAACGATGTGTCTTGAAAATTTATATAAAATACTTAATATATAAATTTTTAAAAAATAATCCTTTTTGGAGATCCTACGACCTACATGATATATGTATGTGTAATTGCTTTAAAAATTAAACATTTTTAGGATCTTTTCGGTTTGACGGCCTGTAATATTTTTTAACATTACTCGTTTTTTATTGTCCAGTTTTAATCGAGGATTTGAAAAATATCATTCATGTTTTAGAGAAACAAATAGTGAGGCAGTTATATGCAATTTAACAAATTTAAAATATATATTTTTAAACCGTATTGGGATCTTTTTGGTTTGACGGCCGGCGGAAAAAAACGAGTCATGGCTACGGGACCGTCAAATTCTAGACTCTACCAACTGGTTAGGTTAACTGAATGCCCAGTTAAGTTAACAGAATGCCAGGTTAGGTCAACTGTACGCCCTTGACGATTGGTTAGGTTAAGTCATTATATTTTCGTTAGTTTACTGTCAAAACAAACGAAAATATCATGACTTAACCTAACCAATCGTCATGAGCGTACAGTTGACCTAAAACCTTCAGGAATTTTGGAATCTTAAAGCGCATATGATATTCTCTAAACTAAAATGTATAACTGCCTCACTATTTGTTTCTCTAAAACATGAATGTTATTTTTGAAATCCTCGATTAAAACTGGACAATAAAAAACAAGTAATGTTAAAAAATATTACAGGCCGTCAAACCGAAAAGATCCCATTTTTATTACAAAATGTTACATTTTAGTGACTTATTAAATTTATATTTCAAATAAAAAGTGCCAAAATCGAGCATAGTTTGTAATATCGAAGAAAGTTAAATTTTAGTTTTAGTTAAGGAATATCAGATTTACTCTATAATCAAATATAAGTAAATCTACGGAATTAAATCCCATAAGTTAAGAGAGAGATTCAATAGCTTTTATCGACTCTACATTTTAGCTTAATTGCTGTAAGCTTTCTCTTCTGAACGCAGAAATAGATTAGTAAATCCCGTTATATGTTTACGTACCTTTGCTGTATATGCGACAAAAGCTCAGAAACAAAGCTTCTGCAAGTCATGGAGGACTCGTAGCTAGCAGAGATTTTCTCCCTTTATCTATACATCTATGTATCTATGGTGATGTTCCAAAACTATGTAAGTAGCAAAACCCCAATTTCACAGGAAAAAGAAAAACTAAATGTCTAACACTGAAACATAATTGTTACGACGGGAAGAAACAAAAGTGGGGTTTGACCTTTTTGTAGGATTATGTACCATCACGAATTAAAAAATAAATAAATAAATAAATAAACTAGGAGCAGGCAGCGCTTATATGAAGCTTTGGAATATTACTATTGATATAGTGCTTCAATATCTCCAAATTCAATTACATTCGCGAATCCTAAGAGTTGACTAACTTCTCAGTAAAGCCAATAAATTGACCCCAGATAGTTTTCAATACCCCACTTCCATGTGGGGTACATGGAAGTGGGGTGAACTACATCATCACCATGATGTGTTATGCACATTTTCATTACTTTTGTCCGTAACAGGTGTACAGAGATTGAGAGCAATTAAAATTCAAAGGCATTGCAACATTTCATTACAAAATGCATTTGCATGTGGACGAACGAAAAACAATTGCATTTTAAGAAATTTTTCTCCGTACATTAATTGATATTAACCCATTAGTGCCCATTGGTAGAATTTCCTACCGAAGATCACGTGAATACAAGAGAAAGTGATGTAATACTGACAAACAATTTTGGCGGTAGGAAATTCTACCAATGGCACTAATGTAGGGTTGCCAGACGTCCCGTATTTTACGGGACAGTCCCGCCATTTGATCCAAAAATCCCGCGTCAAAATCTCCCGTCAAAATCCCGCGTTCAAAATCTCCCGAAAAAAAATATTTTTTAAGCAAATTTTTTAGGGATGAATTGATTTAGAATTTCAATATTATGTATAATAATTTCAATTTATTCACGATGTTTAATTGTTAAATATTATTTTAATAAAATTTTTCTAATTTTGTTTGTTGTAACCGTTGAAGAAATCGTTTCAATTTGAAAAAAAATTTGGTCTTAAAAAAAAAATCAGAAATTTTTTGTCTCGCATGGGCATTCGGCATTTGAAAAATCTGGCAACCCTACACTAATGGGTTATAAGGTAAGTATCAGAGTTGGAAAAGTTAGTTTTTAAAAGTAACTCGTTAAGTAATGAGTTAAGATAAAAGTTACTATATTGGGAAATGTAACTCAGTTAAACTAGTTACAAACAAAAAGTAAGGGAGTTACGTTCAAGTTACTTCAGGGTTCCTTATGTTTGAAGGGTTTGGGGTTTTCACAACGTCAAAAAATAACTTTTGCAAATTTATTATCAATAACTTTCTACTAATAGACTCACTCTTAATTCATATAAAAAATTATGGAGCAAGTGTAGTTTACGTCCCCCTTACGCAAAAGGGGACACAAACTACACTAGGTCAAAGGTGGGGAACGTAAACTACACTAGGATCTTTAGGAGACATTTTTTAAATGAATCCATCAAACAAAACGTTAAAACTAACGAAAATATTACGACTTAACCTAACCAATCGTCAAAAAAAAAAATATATACAGTATATATATACACAAACTCAGAATGGTCCCCTGAGAAACTTATATGTTGAACACAGACCATGCATGGAACAAGGAACTCTTCTGGGAAAATTAAATCCACTATAGTCCGAATAAGTAATGGTAAATGACAAATACCATAGTTTTTCTTTTTCATGATGCTAGCCCACGTCGGGCTAGCATCATGAAAAAGAAAAACTATGGTATTTGTCATTTACCATTACCTATTCGGACTATAGTGGATTTAATTTTCCCAGAAGAGTTCCTTGTTCCATGCACGGTCTGTGTTTAACACACACATATATATATATATATATATATATATATATATATATATATATATATATATTGACGATTGGTTAGCTTAAGTCGTATATTTTCGTTAGTTTTAACGTTTTATTTGATTAGGTATACGCGGACAAAGTTGGGGGAACGCAAACTACACTAGAATAATGTAGGGGAACGTAAACTACACTAGGATAATGTAGGGGAACGTAAACTACACTAGGCACCACAGGGGGACGTAAACTACACTTGCTCCAAAATTATTTATGCACAACCATTGACAGTCCCCTTGTTTGCTTAACACTGTAGTATTCTGCCTGAGCCGAGAAAGAATTTACTTTACAAGAACTTCTGGAATTAATGAAAATATTAACTACTTAAAATTATTGGAACAAGAACTTATTTTTGCAAACATCACATGCTCAAAGTGTTTATCTGTCACTGATGCCCTCTTTTCCGAGAGTACCCTCCCCTTAACACTAAAGACTTTCTGCACCGAATCAGTACCCCTCATAAAAGAAAAAGATTAATGAAAGGAAGATAATATGCAAGTTTGCGTTTAGTTTTACTGTTCTTGAATTTTAAAGCAATTTATAACGTAAACTATCTACGAGTCATTTTAGATAATTTCATAACATATTTATGAAATTTTAATTTTCTAAGTAAAACCACTGTATGGATTGTATTAAATTTCATATCATTTATTTTGTAAATGCTAGTCTAATAATTAATTTCAGAGGCTAAAGAAAATAATTTCTTGGACCAAAAAATGTAAAATAAAGAAATATCAGTTCACTAAGCAAAAATATTTATAGGGTGGATCGATTTTACATTTTTTTCGATTTCCATATTCTAATAAAGACAAAAACTTGTGCATGCATGAGAAAATAGCCTCTGCAAAATCTTAGCTTAATAGGTAATCATCTTCTGCCCCCGGCAGAGCGATGAAAATCATATTTTAGTAGTCATAAACGTATTTTTCTTATAATTTTTAAAATATTTCAATATGCATCAAAATTATTCCTAATAACGAAAAAGACCTCATTTGATCGTTTTTCCAAGCGCGTTGTCCTACGTTAATATCTTTTGCCCCCGGCAACAACGTCAAATGTTGAAAAAATAGGTAATTTATATACATATTTTCAGATCGGCTCTTTGTCTTAAATAATGCATTTATATATTTCCCATAGCATTTATATCGTTGCTTAGGCATGAAATAACACACACGCAAAATTTTTGACTCTAGGCTAGGGTTTAAAGGTCATCTCTGGTGAGTGCTGCCAGCAGCAGCTGCCACTGACGCGCCAGTCGAAAGGATGGAGCCATTCGTATGATTGAATGAAACTACAAAGGCCAGTTCAGTGGATCATATGCCTATTACACGGTAATGAATTATCACTGCGACACCTCATTCAAGACTTGGACGGCAAAAAACTGGGCCAATGGCTTTACTGGACCAGTTGGAAAACAACTGAACGACTGCGAAAAACTTCCAATTACAGAATTCGATGCCATTCCATCTCCCGACATTGACATAGATGATGCCGAGTTGAGCACTGACCAAAAATATTTGTTAGGCATCTACAGAGCAGTGTCGAGCGGTAGCTGCTCTTCAGCTCTCGCGGCTCGAAATCCAGGTAAGATGGCGCATTCCAGGTGGCTGACAACAGCAAATAGATTTCTGCGCCTCTATGTTTCAACCAGTGAACCCTCCAGCACCTTCAACGAAATTGTGCGATTCATTATGACAGTTTACGCACCAATTTGGTTTAATATAAAGAAAAACTCCAGTTTCACTGAGGGCGCAAAACATTTTTTCGAAATGATGCGTCTCTCTCAGACCATGCCTCAAAGATCTAAGACAATCGCCAACAAAGTCCTCCGTAGAAATTCTTTCTTTGCTCACCCAGAAAATATTTTGATCTCCATGCTACATGCCGATGAGCAACACATAAGAGAATTGGGATGGAGAAGAATATTAAAAGCACGATCAAAACAATCACCAGCGGGGAAATTCGAGCCTTCGCCATGCCTGAGCTGCTCTACGATAGTCAAAACTATTACGAAATGATCAACTGGCAAACGGCTGAGGTGACCGAACCCCCCGTTACAAAAACAATACCTGATACCCGAATAAAAGAGTTTGTTGAGACGGAGACCAGCCTGATGGACTGATCCCCTATTCCCTTGTCATACTCAAGCGGTCGAGAGACTCATCAAATTAGTAACCGAAGCCTCTGCCAGTGTAAGTGGAATAGAAGAGAGGGACGGATTCATCCGCTCCCGTCTTCACTCCCGAACAAAAATTCCACGATTTGATTCTAAGAAAGGAAGGGTGGTTGGGGCTGGATAGGGTGGAACTCGACGTACAGCCACCTCCTCGTGGTGAGTTCTGGTTGCTAATTTTATAAAATTAGCAAGCGAGGAGCTGTACTTAGTACTTATCGTACTTATAACATCGCATTAACGTAATTATAATCCACATTTAGACTTTTCTCGGGACAGAAGATATTACTCTAGAGTCATAAAATTTGCGTGTGTGTTATTTCATGCCTAAGCAACGATATAAATGCTATGGGAAATATATAAATGCATTATTTAAGACAAAGAGCCGATCTGAAAATATGTATATAAATTACCTATTTTTTTCAACATTTGACGTTGTTGCCGGGGGCAAAAGATATTAACGTAGGACAACGCGCTTGGAAAACGATCATATGAGGTCTTTTTCATCGACTTTATAGTATTAGGAATAATTCTGATGCATATTGAAATATTTTAAAAATTATAAGAAAAATACGTTTTTGACTACTAAAATATGATTTTCATCGCTCTGCCGGGGGCAGAAGATGATTACCTATTAAGCTAAGATTTTGCAGAGGCTATTTTCTCATGCATGCGCAAGTTTTTGTCTCTATTAGAATATGGAAATCGAAAGAAATGTAAAATCGATCCACCCTACCGGCGGCTGCGGGCGGCTGAGTGAGCATACTCTTGCTCGTTCTTTCGTATCTTGCAACGAACTGGCAACCTCTTAATTGCCAGTTAGTTTTTTAAAAAGATATAAAATGGGACCAAAAATCTTTTTAAGAATAAATAGAACGCAGGCTATTTACTCTTTCAGGTCTTTTCGGTTTGGCGGACTGCTACAGATTTTTACGAAACTTAGCAAATCAGTTATTTACAAATTTTATTCTAAGGAAATGTAAGTTAGGTTAGGTTAGGTTTAGTTAAGTTACGTTAGGAATTAGACATTTCCTTAGGATAAAATTTGTAAATAATTGATTTGTAAGTTTCGTAAAAATCTGTAGCAGTCCACCAAACGGAAAAGATCCCCTCTTTCTATAATCTAAGATTAATACTCATATTTTGGAATTCTGTAGTCTAAGAGAGTTTTACGTTAAACTTCACGAACAGAATCTTCACTGATGGCATGTTTATTTACTGTTTTTTGAGTTTTCACATCCAAAAAATCTGATTTAAAATACTTTAGCCGTTTGTCCCTGAGCAAGTTTAAGAAGAACTTAAGATCTAACTAAAATTTGTCATTTTCGCTAGATTTGAACGATTCGAAAGTGTTGGCTTAAGAAGACGTTAAGTTCTGACTTGAGTTTTCATCACTTTTAGCGAATCGAAAACGGCTACATGAAGCGTACCCAAGAATGTTTGACTATTTGGTCGTGAACGTAGCCTACCTGACGAGCGTGAAACAGTAAACGATACTTAGAAAGAATTTCGATCGTCGGCTGTTTAGTGTCAAAAGGCAGTGTCACAATTTCAAGCTCAAAAATATATGTAAAACTAAAATTTTATTCCAAGTGTGAAACTACAGTAACTATAATCTACAAAGTTACACGTTACTAGAAGAAAGTAACTGAGTTGATATTAGTTATTCTTTTTCAAGAGTAACTCAGTTACCCATCAAATAACTGAAAAAGTAGTCATTACAGTAAGTAATTGAGTTAGTTTCCAGCTCTTGTAAGGACAGTGACGAACTAATAGACAATAAATTTTGAAGAATGACTTTATTAAATAACAAAGTTTAGTATACTATATATTCAAAACTCATAATTTTAAGTGTTGACGTTCCATTATTTGTTGAGGACAGTCTTAATAAAACTTCTTTCTGGAAATTAAAAAATTTCTGATAATTAAAACTTCAGTTTCTTTGCTGTTCAGAAGATAAGTACGGAGAATATAAAAGAACAGTTATTGTTAAAAGGATCATAATTTCAAGTACTGTATGTGAAGAATTTTATCTAATTTTTTGTATAATCAATACAAGGTTGGTACTGAAACTCGTGATTCGCTTGACGTTTATTACACAGAGGTTGTAGTTAAATGTAAGCAAGTCGTAATATAGTTTCATTATAACCAAAATAATCAGAAACAAAATGCCACAGTATAACCTGCTCTACTCCAAGAGCAGGTTCTATAAAGCAACGGACCAAAGGACTTTCCCGTCCTTGTAATTCGTGTGAAACCCTCCTAGCAGAGGAACCAAAAGTCTCATGAGACCCCTCCTATTATATACCAGGAGCCAAGAAACCGATTTGGGAGTGACCCCATCTTCTTTTATATGCTGAACAATTTGAGGGTATTACGGTGGATTAAGAGGTATTTCAAAGGAAATGATGCACTGTTTCAAGGTGGCTGGGACTTGAGTTAATCATTGTATACATCATTCTATAAAAGTTTCGTTTCGTCCTTCAGAAAAAAAAGTTACTTTCTTATATAAAACCCCTGAATGATTAAGCATTAAATGGAGGTGTACTAGCAAGTAGAGACAGCCTTAAATTATAAAATTATGTGGTTATTACATCTTAGAAAAATGTAATACAAGGGAAGCAAAAATAGATCAGTGGGTGAAACACGTGAATAGGAAGGTCTACTATAGAGGAATATCAAATGTAAATCTATTGGGATTCCAAACGAAATACACAGCGGAAGACACAAATGCTTATACAATACAAGAAAGAAAGGTTTAGAACCGAACGCATAGGAAGATGTGAATACCAAAATGACATTAATATGGATACTATCACATAAAAACAAATGACTATGCCAAAACGTAGTTATTCCAAAATTATTAGTATGACATAATAAAAAGATAAGACCATAGAACTATGCAATAACGGTAAAGAAGAACGAAATATATAACACTATAGAAATATAAAGCAGTCAAGAAAAATAATGTGAATACTTTAGGAAAGGATAAAACAGAATTGGCAAAGCATTAAGTGAATGGAAGGAAACACTTATATAAAAATAATAATAAAGGAACTAAATATTATATTTTTTTATTTTAATCATAGAGATAGCAATTAAGGGATACAAGTGATAAAATTAAAGGAAAGGTAAAGGAATATGAGAGAAAGAGAGAACTCAATTAAGAGATTTGTTGCTTTCAGATTGATTATAATTTATAGGAAATTGTCCAGGTCTTTTTTAATTAATTTTCTGGTTGTCCTTTATTGCTTTTATATTACAAGGACCCCATTTTTTTGTTTAACACTTTTTAATGAACTGCGGCAAATTTTTCTTTACCTTCGACACTCTTTTGAAAAGTTTTCTTTTGTGCTGCGGGATAAGAGGGTCATTCAAATTTACTGTTATGGGTTCACCCATTGAGGTCGCATTTTAATGTGGGGATTCAGAATTTTAAACGTAAATGAGCTACGGTCTCTTTTCCCTTATTTAATTCAGGTTTCCTTAATAATATGTTACTGATGGTATCGGATACTACGTTTACATTTATTTTATCTTATATCGTGTTTAGAATTACTTCCTTATGCCGCTCTTTCCGTGAGATAGGTGGAAGTCCTCGTCCGGTAATACGCACGTGTCTCGAAGCTTTTCATGGGCAAGACGCTCATTTTACTTTTTTTTTCCTTCAACGAACTTTTCTTAAGCGCTTCCAACGACGCCTCGAGTTTCTTTATACTGTACTTCATTTTCTAGCGTTTAAATTTTCATTTCTCCTTCGCGTAAAGCTTCCCCAACACCGGCTGCATTTACATTAGTACAGTTTCCACAACTTGTTGACTTTCCTCTCTTAAAACTGCAGCAGCTTCGTCATCTTCAATGGTGATGACCTTCTAGTTGTCTTGCGAGTTACGTGATGAAAGAGAAAAAGATCTCTTCGCCTTTCATGACTTGATGCGATGGCAAAATTGGCTGATTTTTGGGTTCTTTTTCGTATCATGATCTTGTTTTAATTGATTGTTGATAGTTCAAAGAAGTATCAGAAAATTTCAAAATATGTTTATCGATTAGGCCTTAGGGGTGTCTTTGTAAATACTGCGCTTAGAAATATTTTATATTATCAGCCAGTGCCAGACACACGCGGGTGGTTTGGATTTTCAGGCGCTCGCACTAACTTATCAGGTAAAGAGGATGGTATAATAATAAAAGTAATAGTAATAAACCGTCTTTTTAGCCGATTTGCAATTTCTTGGATGAAGACTCCTCGTGCAATACAATCACTGGCCCCCTGATGGCCCGTGTTGTCTCGTGGTTATCTGATTTTCTCTGCGTGAGTATAGTTATTGCTCCGTCGAACAGGAATTTAGAAATATGTTCCAGTATAATCCCTCTAATGATGTATACACACACACACACACACACACACACATATATATATATATATATATTATATATATATATATATATATGCGTGTGTGTGTGTGTGTGTGTGACTTCTTTTGACATGGAAATCCTAAGAACGTTTGGTATGTAAACGGTTACCAACTCTCTGAGAACATTATGTAGCTACTTCTTATTCCTTTCCTGATGCGCCTCCACCTTTGTTCGATTCCTTTCGTCTGATTTCTGTGATAAAAGTAAAGGGAACAGACTTATGTGATAGAGCTTATAATAATGGAAAAAAGTTCGCCAAAAAAAATATCAGAGGAGAAAATAACAATTACTAATTATTATTATTATTATTTGTTTTTTAAAATATTCCTGAGAACTTTTTTCTTTAACTACGTAAGAAAGATATTAAAATACACTTAATTCGGTACTTTCTTGTTATCCTGGACCCCAGGATATCCTCGCTTTTACGGTCCCAAATTCTAATAATGTGACAGTCCAAAATTATATAGAACCAAATTTTTATATATATATATATACACACACATCAATGATTGGTTAGGTTAAGTTCTAATATTTTCGTTAGTTTTAACAAAATATCACGACTAAACCTAACCAATTGTCAATTTTGGCAAGTGTTAAAAAAAGTCTGGGGTCCGGGATAATAGGAAAGTACCTTTAATTCATTACAAAAAGCTGTTTCAATGCCTTTTTTATATATATTCGAATAGAACTGCCATTTCCAAACAAACTTTATGCTTTATTGCAGCTGGACTTATTTAGGTAAATGTTTTCAATTATAGATAATGAAGTTGTTTTGAAGTTTTGAAAGACGGATCATATCACGTAATTAAAGGGAGAGAAACTGACAGAAGTTGACATGATTATGTGATCCGAAAATGGATTTTACGTATGCACAAAAAAGTTTAATATCTGAGAGCATTAAATATTTAGAAATGAGGCTGAAGAATTTCTTTTACCATATAATGTGGATGAAGCGAAGTCATGTAGAAAGAAGGCTGAAATATAGAAGAAAAGATGAGAGAATTATAAGGTTTAGAAAAATTAACGAATTTATCTTTCATCTTTTCTTCTGAAAGATTTTTAATGAGCCTGACCGCCTTTGATTTTCGAATCAAGGCCATTCCAAATTTTGGATCTTTACAGTATACAGACTTCGTAGGTTAGATTAAGTTAGGTTCATTTAATCCATTATATATATATATATATATATGTGTGTGTGTGTGTGTGTGTTATATACACCTTGGTTAACCTTGGTTTTGCTTCCGCCCAAATCGTTCATTCTGACGAAGGTCAAGTTTTTTACTCCACCTTAGATTTACTCGTACAGTTTAACGTGGAATCCGAACCACGCCCCACCAGCAGCCTGGCGTCTTAACCACTAGGCTACCCAGGGCGCCCATTTATCTACCAACCAATTTTATTGTGTGGAAGGATAAACAGCTGGGTTTTGCTGCGCTCCGCCTGCCGTCACCTGGGTCTCGATCCCAGGGCCGATGGATTCGTAGTCAGCAACACTAACCACTACACCACCGAGGTGCTATATATATATATATATATATATATATATATATATATATATATATATATAATTACATATATGTTATAATGTTATAATGTTTCAGACCAAACAAAGACCCTAGGATCCACTCATGGCTGGTCTACCTAACTGTGTTCGTAATCGTTGTATTGTGTATGTCCTCCGTGGTGGCGGAGGGGACCTACAATTTTACGGGTTCCGAACCACAAGAACATAAGAAATTTATGTAAAAACCGCCGGTAAATTGGCAACGACCAATTTTTACGAAACTAAATAATTATCAATTTAAAACCAATTAATTATGGATTTAAAACTAAACTACATAATTACATAAAATTAACTACATAATATATATATATATATATATATATATATATATATATATATATATATATATATATACACAGTACTGTGCAAAAGTCAGAGACCACTATCGATCTAATAACTTTAGATAATCTGTCGTATGAAAATTGGTTTTGATACTAAAATACATATTAACTAGAACCTCTGGTTCATATTAACGTATAACTAAGTTATTACTTAAGTGTATAAAGTTGTATAAGCTGGATGACCCTCTAGTCTGTATAAATTGGACTTGAGGGTTGATTCATTATATTACTTATAACGCATGTGTTTAAAGATCTAGCGAACTATTACTGATGGATCTGCAGTAAATGCTCCTAAGCTATTGTTATATCAATATTTACAATTAAAAGTATTGACATATTCACTTAAATTCTGCAAAACAAATTTATCCAAAACGTTTCTCATTATAATCCTAATTCATGCTGTTTTTTTCTTTCACAGGCTTAAGAAATGACAAAAAGTACAATTTCTGATGAGATTAGATATAAAATAATACATTTGCATGGTGAGGGACTGAGTCAAAGAAAAATAAGTGAATCAACAGGCGTTTCCAAAACTGGTGTACAAAAAATCTTGGCTCGTCACAGCTCAAATGGAACCCCAGCTGATCGCCCTAGATCAGGGAGGTTCTCTAAGCTTTCTCCATCTGATCTACAATATCTAAATATTACTTCCCTTCGAGACAGACGCAAATCCAGCACTTCACTTGCAGCAGATCTCGAAAAACAATAGGTGTCTCAGTTGATCCCTTCACTATATGAAGGAAACTTAACTCAGTAGGTCTTAAAAGACGTGTTGCAGCAAAAAAGCCACTTTTAAGGAATGGAAATAAAGAGAAGAGAAGAAAATGTGCTTTGGAATACAATTATTGGACATCTGAGACCTACTGAATTAAGCTTCCTTCGTACAGTAGAAGGATAAACTGAGACACCTGTTGTTTTTTCGAGATCCGCTGCAAGTGAAGTGCTGGATTTGCGTCTGTTTCGAAGGGAAGTAATCTTTAGATATTGTAGATCAGATGGAGAAAGCTTAGAGGGCCTCCCTGATCTAGGACGATCAGCTGGGGTCCCATTTGATCTGTGACGAGCCAAGATTTTTTGTACACCAGTTTTGGAAACGCCTGTCGATTCACTTATTTTTCTTTGACTCAGTCCCTCACTATGCAAATGTATTATTTTATATCTAATCTCATCAAAAATTGTACTTTTTGTCATTTCTTAAGCCTGTGAAAGAAAAAAAAACAGCATGAATTAGGATTATAATGAGAAACGTTTTGGATAAATTTGTTTTGCAGAATTTAAGTGAATATGTCAATACTTTTAATTGTAAATATTGATATAACAATAGCTTAGGAGCATTTACTGCAGATCCATCAGTAATAGTTCGCTAGATCTTTAAACACATGCGTTATAAGTAATATAATGAATCAACCCTCAAGTCCAATTTATGCAGACCCGAGGGTCATCCAGCTTATACAACTTTATACACTTAAGTAATAACTTAGTTATACGTTAATATGAACCAGAGGTTCTAGTTAATATGTATTTTAGTATCAAAACCAATTTTCATACAACAGATTATCTAATAGCAATAGTATTGGATTAATGTGTAAAGATTTTTTTTTTTCTTCCTGTGATTGGTCAGTATTTAGAAGAAATGAAACATAGTCATGATTTGAATACACATTAGGAAGTGAGGTAGGCGCCTGAATAGACGGAGACTTACTTGAAAATGACAAACATTTACAGACATCATTTCGTTACCATTTCGTTAGGATAACAGTGACGCTCATAAGTATTCGTACAGAGAAATATTTCAGTTATATTCGTCCTTACCTTTTATACCATGCATAGGATTGTTATGAAAAGTTTACCGTTCGTTTGGAAAAATTTAACAAATAAAAGAATTAGTTTAACTCTAGCATATCATGTAAAACCTCAAAGAATTTGAGGAAAATTAAAAAAGGTAAAATGCAAAAGTTTTCGTACATTTATTTACAAAATTATTTAATAGTTTGTATGTCCATCTTAGGCTTGAAGAATTTTAAAATTTTTATTAGTAGTTGGCTGTTTACTGATTAGAGACTTTTGACAATTCTGAATTATAGAATTTTCTCTGTGAATCTTCATGAAAGACGAATGACTGTACAAACCATCAGTCAGGGGTGTAAAGGTAATAAAGTACTTTTACTTAAGTACCATACTTAAGTAACTTTTTCTAGTATCTACTTTTGAAAAAGTGTTTATATTTTCAAGCACTTTTACTCTAACTTAAGTAATTTTGGGGAGAATTACTTGTACTTTTACTCAAGTACAATTCATTTTATCTATTTCGTTACTATTTTTAAAACTCAAATTTGTGACAGCCGTCAGCCAGTCAAAACGTAAGTTGTGCGCGGTATTTTAATCAGCCAATCATGTGTATCAGCAGGCTGGCGCCTTACCTTGACAAATCTTACATCACTGGTAATTTACATAGTTTGGCAAATCTTTTACATACAGTGCCGGGTTAACCCGAAGGCTTAAAAATTTGGACTGTGTCAAATGTTTTTGAAAATTTTGTCACTAGTACAGTATTTTATGCTGATTCTAAATATGCAACTCATTTGTTGCGGAAATAAATATTTAACATTTTATTGGCGTTTGTTTGCAGGAATAGTGCCAGCTTCTGCATACGAACTCGCATAAACAGTAATTTTTGTTGTTATTAATGTTCCCCGGTCAATTGAAGTCCCGGTTAGGTCAGTTGAATACCCGGTTAGGTCAATTGAATGCCCGGTTAGGTCAACTGTACGCCCTTGACGATTGGTTAGGTTGAGTCATAATATTTTCGTTAGTTTTAACGAAAATATCACGACTTAACCTAACCAATCGTCAAGGGCGTACAGTTGACCTAACTGGGCATTCAGTTGACCTAACCGGGCATTCAATTGACCGGAGACAACTCGCAAGTAGATAGATTACAGCATTGCATTATCATATACTCACACTACAACAATAATATTCACGCTAAACTAGGTATAAGCAGGCAACAAATAAACATTAATAACAACAAAAATTACTGTTTTTTGCGAGTTCGTATGGAGAAGCTGGCACTATTCCTGCAAACAAACGCCAAAAAATGTTAAATATTTATTTCCGCAAAAAATTAGTTGCATACTTAGAATCAGCATAAAAAATTGTACTAGTGACAAAATTTTCAAAAAAATTTGACAGTCCAAATTTTTAATAAGATCCTATTATTCGACCATATTCATCCATACGTCCATATCTTATCTTGACCATTATCCTTTATTAATTTTATTACTTATTCATTCTCCTACCTATTGTCAACCTATTGTGCGATTACCAATATGTGTACAATACTTTGTGCATTCGTACATGTCCCCTGATGATCATGATTACGTACATAGTTACGTACATATAAATACGTCCACATGTATTCTTTTTACTTTTTCTTTTAATTATTTCACTTCTCGCAAGATATTCATAAATGCTTATACGAGTGTTCGAATTCCGCTGACAGCAGCAAAAGCGAGTTCTTCTGAGATGAAAATCTTCTCTCTTGTTGCTTCTAATCATAAAACATTATTATGTATGTCACGTTTTATATATATATATATATTATATATATATATATATATAATATATATATATATATATATACCGTATGTGCCCATGTACTTTGTTATACTTCTAACATCCTAATTGTCTATAAATATGTAACACTGAAAAAACTATAGTTAAAACTGTTTAATTGTAATTAACTGTAATAATTTAATATAATGTAGTTAATGTACTTTAATGAAATTGTAATTAACGATAATAAGCGAATGTTAATTAATTGGTAATTATAATCATAGTTGTAATAAACCAAAATTACAATGTACTTAATAATGTACTTAGATTGTACTAAATGTACTACTCCGAAATTGTCGCCATTTAGAAATGTATACTCGGCGATATTACGATTATTATTTTTTTGTTATTTATTTTTTTTCGTTTTATTTTGGAATCTTTCAAAATTCTGATCATGTGCTTAAAATTAGGCTTAACGTAGATCTCCATTAAACGGGGGGGAACTTAGCCTTCAACTGCATCCCCCAACATTTAGACTTATATGATGCTTGTATCTGTAAATTAAGAGACACTCCTTTGTTAGCAGCCTTTGAGCGAGGAGGAGCCCTCCTTGAGGAGGCCCTCGCCTCCGCACTTTTAAATTCCGGCCTGAGCCATGGTCGAAAAAGGTCGAACCCCTCCCCCTGTAAATTAAATTTAGAGGCTGAGCATTACCTGTACATTTTAGTAGCAAATTACAGTAAAAGAAACAGTTTTTATCTTTTCTTTCGAGCCGTGCTCTCGTCCGAGAACTTAGTCAATAAAGTAGCGAAAAATAATTTCCCGATACGTTTAAGAAGAATCAGTGAACCGTCAGATAATTTAGTAAGTTTTCACAGAATCCTCCAATCCACTGTAAGAAGAAATCGGAGCGTAGTATAGAAGAAACTACTGTGAGTAACAAATCCGTTGCTGCCTCCAAACCAGAACCCCTGTCGACTTCGAATCAACCAAGGCCATAAAAGAAGGGGGTTAACATATATATAACTGGGCTGGTGGATCGTATAGGGAGAACTTTGGAAAGAGTAGATCCCATCTCAGTAAAGTCTGGCCACCCCTGGTCTAGACCTCTAACCGAAAAATTCCTAAACACCATATCATCTGTACAGACCAAGTTATTTATCCTCATGTTATCTATACAACATCACACTATCGCCTCATTAAAAGAAGTAATTAAGCCATCAGTATACACATTAAACAGCAAAGGAAAGAGCAAGGACCCTTGTCTAACTCCGCATGAGGAACCTAATCATTTGGGCAATACATTGCCCCATCTAACAATAAAAGTTTGGTGTGTGTACCAAAATTCCAATAAGTCTAAAACATATAGTGAAACATTCCTATTTTCTACATTTTTTAAATAGAATATTGTGATTCACTCTATCATATGCTTTGCTTATATCCAAAAAACAACTATAAATAGTTGAATTGCTGACAGTATATTTAAATATAATCCCTTTCAAAACATAAATACACAGGTCAGTTGAATGGGACCTTTTAAAACCAAACTGATTAGGAGACGTCAATAAATAATCATTTAGTCGGCGTAACAAAATTTCCTCAAATAATTTTGAGAGGCAGGAGGCAACAGCAATAGGCCTGTATTCATCTCTGGATAGAATGTCCCCATATTTATTTTTGACAAGGGGTGTGATATAAACCCTCATAAACTCTGCAGGAATATAACAACGAGCAAGTATGTCTGAGAATAGTAATAATATATGAAGACTGATTACATCATTAGCATACTTTAAATACTCATTCAACAAATCAGCATTCCTTGGTGTGGTGCCTATCTTTAACTTTTTAATCAGACTCTTAATTTCAGGCACTGACGTCCCCATATTTTCACTGGCCCCTCCTAATCTCGTTCCATTGTAGCCTACCTTAAAATTAACTCCATCCTCCTCCACACTGTTAAAGATGTCTGAGTACTTCGTTCTCCATAACGTAGATATTTCTTCCTCCCCAGATTCTCCATCAATTGTTGATGGGATGGTATTCTCAGCACCCGTTTCTTTCTTGACAAATTTCCAGAATTTGTTACTATCATTATTTTAGTTATACTGACAGGCTTTTGATGCTTAAATGAAGTCTTTTTCCTGTTTACATCGTCTTATGGCTGCTTTATAGTAAACCGTTCTTCTACTCATATTCATGTAAGCTGGCCCTATTCTCGGACGACCAAGGAGACACCATATATCGTAAGTACCTTTTCATTCCCTTTCAGTGGTGGGGGGGGCTATAAAATCATTTCATCCAGGAATAATTTTAATATGAGAATTGTAGGATTTTAATCCAAGGCCTTCCTACTTCCCTTAGTATGGATGTTATATATATATATTATATATATATATATATATATATATATATATATGAAAAGAAGGACCAACACAAGAGCAAACATTTTCGCTTATTTTTGTACTTCAGACGTTTCGACAAATCTTTTGTCATCATCGGTGAATTATAAACCTTAAAACCTTAAAACAAAAATAAGAATAAATAATTAAAATTAAATCAATACAAAAAAAAATTAAAATCATTAAAATTAAATTAAATTAAAATTACCTCAACTGGTAAATCCACAATGATTACGTCAACCTCCATATTCGGCAGATACTGAGAGAAAATGGTATGGTCAGTTACATTGGAAGGTATGATATATCTATGAAAACCCAAATGTTGAAAAAGGCGTACCTCCAGGTGGAGTTGAGTACTGCCGATATACGCAGCCTTACAGTTGTCGCACGTGTATTTATAAACAACATTAGGGCTTACAGTTTTGGGGAATTTGTCTTTGAACTTTAAAAAATTTGATAATTTAAGTGGGTTGACGAGGGCGAATCTAAAATTTATTTGGGGATAACTAGATTAAGCAGTTTGGACACTTCACTTCGAATACGTAATGATAAATAACCATAAAAAGGTAATTTAATATATCTGGTTACTTTTTATACTGTGGTTATGAAGAGTTTAGTATTAAAAGCATCATTTAAAAATTTCTTTAATAGTAATACTCTTATCAATGGCCTCACTCAGACTCAATTTTAAAATCTCCTCGAAATAGCGCGTTTTGATAATCTTTTCTTATTTAATAGTAACCTTTACCGCCAAATTGATGGGGTAGCTATGGGTTCCCCATTGAGCCCAACACTAGCAAATGCATTTCTTTGCCATTACGAAGAAATTTGTTGTCCCAATAGTTTTAAACCCGTATATTACAGAATATACATGTATGACACTTTCTTAATATTCAAACATCCTTCACACGTAAAACGTTTTCTTCATTATCAAAACAAACAACATATTAATATTAAGTACACATGTGAAAACGAAACAAATAATAGTTTCCCTTTCCTGGATGTTCTAGTTAAACCGGCTAATAACAAGTTCCAGACCTCACTATTTAGAAAACAAACTTTTACTGGTTTGGGAACCAATTATTTAAGTTGTATGTTTTATAATATAAGATTAGTGCTATATTAACATTATTAACAAGAAGTTACCGAATTTGTTCAGATTACTTTTCATTAAACGAAGAATTTAAATTTTTAAGACAGTACTTTATTAATAATTACTACCCTTCTAATCTTTTTGACAACGAATTAAAGAAACTTTTAAATGATACTTTTAATACTAAACTCATAACCACAGTACAAAAAGAAACCAGATATATTAAATTACCTTTTTATGGTTATTTATCATTACGTATTCGAAGTGAAGTGTCCAAACTGCTTAAGTCTAGTTATCCCCAAACAAATTTTAGATTCGCCCTCGTCAACCCACTTAAATTATCAAATTTGTTAAAGTTCAAAGACAAATTCCCCAAAACCGTATGCCCTAATGTTGTTTATAAATACACGTGCGACAACTGTAAGGCTGCGTATATCGGCAGTACTCAACTCCAACTGGAGGTACGCCTTTTTCAACATTTGGGCTTATCAGTCCGTAACAACCGTCCCCTCAGTAGCCCACCACAATCCGCAATTAGAAACCATAGTAATGAAAACAACCATCCCCTTCACAAAACTCAGTTCGAAATCCTGACAAGAACCAATAACCTTACAGAACTCCGAATTTTAGAATCTTTGAAACAAACCCTCCATTAACAACAATAGTTAATCTTGCAAATTACAGCTCTTCTAACTAACCAACGAACCCCATACCTTCCAATGTAACTGACCATACAGTTTTCTCTCAGTATCTGCCGAATATGGAGGTTGACGTAATCATTGGGTATTTACCAGTTGAGGTAATTTTAATTTAATTTAATTTTAATGATTTTAATTCTTTTGTATTGATGTAATTTTAATTATTTATTCTTTTTTTTTGTTTTAAGGTTTTAAGATTTATTATTCACTGATGATGACAAAAGATTTGTCGAAACGTCTGAAGTGTTGTAGTTGGTCCTTCTTTTCATCTGTAAGCTCCGTTTCCCTAAGGAGAAGTCAATAGCTTTGATATATATATATATATGTATTTTCCTTGCTCAAAATAATTATTACAAGAACAATATCAGTTATATATTTATTATTTTGCATATAAATACGTAAAATTGAAGGTGGGTCTCAGTGAAAAACATATTGTTTTTTTGTTTTCACCCAATTATTTGGCTCCAAATTTTTTACCAATCAGCATACAAAACGTCATCAGTGAGCTTTCGATATATACATACATGTCATACATTGCCATATAAGGACGCCGACGAACTTTCCTCCGCAACTGAACAACATGTAATACAGATATTGTCTTCGCTTCTTCTCAAAATTATGTTTGCTTCCAAACATTTGGTCGGTAGTATCTCTCTCTCGCTCTCTGTCTGTCTCTCTGTCTCTCTGTCTATCTACCTGTGAAAATGAAAATGAAAACCTTTATTAACAGACCAAATAGTCTATATATATATAATATATATATATATATATATATATATATATATATATATATTAAGATGGCGGTTCGTGTATATAATGTATATATCATTGGAGATCACCTATATTTAAATATAATATATAGACTTCAGCTAAACCTACATATTTTCTACATAATTTGAAGTCTATCTTGATTTTGTCAGACATTAACATTCATTACCTTGATCTTACACAAATATAATAACAATAATACTTATTATTATTATTATTATTTTTATTATTTACCCATAAATATTTGAATTTTGCTGGTAGTTAACGCGACTAGTGGATGAAAGTATGTTTTGCGAGTCGTCATGGCGTGCGTGTCATAAATTCTATAGCCGTGTCCTTCGCTATTGTATTATCCTTTGAAGTGATAAAGTGATAAGCGAGGTTTTATGTACAATAACAGTTATAAATATTTATATTATGTTGAGTTTATTTGTTAAGTTTTTTTGTATTATTTACACTCGTATTTTTGCGTCATATTTTAACGAATAGAAACAAAATTAATTAACAGGGTTGTTTTGTATGCATACGGCTTAGCCGGAAAGTTCTTACCCTTGAGGAATGGATTCCATTTCTAATTTCAACACACAAACACGGTTCTGATTCAGATTTTCCAGTTCCGGTCAAATACTTTCGCTTCTAAAATTAGTTTCATGCCAAAATGTAGTGTATCGCGCTTGCATTTTACATTTTTAGTAAACGTGCATTAGCTCAAAAAGGAAATAGTCTACGAGTCGTCGACGTAATGCTCCCATTAGAGCTAACTAAACATTTCTAGCTAATCCCACGCACTTTATACCTCTAAACTTAATCTCAAAATGCACGTCTAAATCTTCAAACTCGAAGCCAAAATATAAAATCAAAGTCGAAGCCTTTGAGCTTTATCGATCTTGAAGAACAAAATCTGACATGAATTTGGTCTCAAATTGTTCCTTTTTGACGACGTAAAACTGAGTCAAAGAAGAGCGCTTGATCGTCTTCTGATTGGCTCTTTGGACCCCTAAACTCCCAATCAGGACCATTTCCGTCAACATTAATCCGGTTAAGGATGTTCACTTTGCCCTTAAGATAAACGCTGCCAGGATTAGCCGTAATTGCAACGAACATCGCGGAATTGTCGCTAATTATCTGCTTTCTTCTTTCTTCGTTTGCTGTTCTTGGGTTCACAGTTTGGAACAAATTATAATAATATAATTATTATTATTATTATTATTATCATTACATAATTTTTTTGTAACTGTGGCATAAATTTATAATGGGTAACATGACCAAAATAGAATTTCATAATGATGATGCGCTCCTTTTTGGGGGGTCAACTTTTTTCTGTTCGAATTTATGGAGCTGATTAATAAGCATTTCAGATCTTAAAAGAATATTAACTAACTCACGTACATTTCAGAATTTCATTGAACATGACTAGTGACTAACTTAATCTAACCTTACTTAATCAGACCTGACCAAACCTGACAGGATACAGTCAAACCAAACACGAATTAAATTGACGCGTATAAGGTCGAACCTTCGGAATTTTTTAGTGTGTGTGTCGACTTTATGCAAATCGACTTTATGCCTTTCGACTTTGTTCCTTACACGAAATACATGAAGGAGCAAATACGAATATTTATTAAGGATTTTTTTAGTTATACCTCCCTCTTTTCTCTTACATATTTCATCTTCAGTGACTTCGTTAATTGTTGCATGCATAATCAATGAATACTCGTATATTCTAAACATTTACGCAAGCAAAGAAAAAAAATGCATCCATACCTGTTCAAGCTAAAAACTTATATATATATATATATATATATACAGGGTGTCCCATAAGTCCGGCATCATAGGAGAAATTCATATTTTTCTATTTCTACAAACCATAATTCATATTTTTCTCTTTCTACAGGCCATAATGTCTGTGAGCAAGGAACAACGAATCCAGATAATTCTACTCATAGGAAATCGGAGTCAAAGAGAGGCCGCTGCTGAATTTAACAGACTGCATCCAGACCGCGAGCCAATAACACGGAGTTGTGTCTGGATGCAGTCTGTTAAATTCAGCAGCGGCCTCTCTTTGACTCCGATTTCCTATGAGTAGAATTATCTGGATTCGTTCTTCCTTGCTCACAGACATTATGGCCTGTAGAAAGAGAAAAATATGAATTATGGTTTGTAGAAATAGAAAAATATGAATTTCTCCTATGATGCCGGACTTATGGGACACCCTGTATATATATATATGTGTGTGTGTGTGTGTGTGTGTGTGTGTATATGCTCCTCGATTGTGTAATGGTTAGAATCGCTGACTACGAATCCACCGATCCCGGGTTCGATTTCCGGAGGCGACGCTCAGCTCACCCAGCTGTTAATCTTTCCATACAAAGATAAAGTTGGTTGATAGATAAATGGGTAGTCTGGATAGGCTAGTGGTTAAGACCCTGGGCTGCTAATCATGAGGTCGTGAGATCGAGTACTGGCGAGGACTTTGTAATTTCTGACCACCCGTGGTGGGTCATGGTTTGAATTTCATGTTAAGCTGTAGGTCTAAGGTGGAGAAACAAGTTTGACCTTCCGGCGGAAGAAAAATTAATGTTCCCATGATATATTATATCATGGTAACATTAATTTTTCTTCCGCCCGAAATGTTCATTCTGACGAAGGTTAAACTTCGTCAGGAAAAAAACCCTGGTGGGTTTGCATCATTCATTCATTTCACGTGTTTAATTGTAGAATTCATCCCATATATATATATATATATATATATATATATATATATATATATATACACATACACAGGGTGTGCCATAAGTCTGGAACCATAGGGTAAAATTAGTAATTCATGTTTTTCCGTTTATGCAAGTGCCCATGATGTCTTTGAGTAAGGAAGAACGCATCCAGGTAGTTCTGCTCGTAGGAAATCGGAGTCAGAGGGAGGTCGCTGAGGAATTTAACAAATTACATCCGGACCGCGAGCCGATAACACACAGCTGTATCGGCATACTTGTAGCAAAGTTCAGGGAAACGGGATCTATAGGAGATAAACCACGCAATGGACCTCCGAGGACATCCACCGACGATGACACAGCCTCTACCATCCTCGCTCATTTCACACACAGTCCCCAAAAGTCTCTTCGCCGTTTTTATTGCCGTTTTCATCATTTTGCCCTATGATTCCAGACTTATGGGGCAAAATTCGGGAGTGAAAAGGTCATCATTGCATGAATTATAAATTTTTTAAACTACCAAATTATAAATTATAAATTATATATTTTTTAACTAAAGTAATCTTATTTAAAAATAGTGGCAGCCACAGAACGGAAAAGATCCATTCCCTCTGGCAACTTCAACTCCTGACTTTTGCTTCACCCTATATATATATATATATATATATATATACAGTGGCGTTCAAAAGTCTGCGTCCACCTTATACTCACCCAATTTATTGTAAATTGTACAAATATACAGTATATGGTAACTCCAACAAAATTTTATTTTTTATTGTTACATTATTTGCTTCTAAATGTAATTATTATAAATTAGTAAAGAAATTAACAATTTAATGGCATAATCTAATTAATAACACTAGGGAACAACATTTTTGTTTCTTGAAAACTATTTGGTGTTTCTTATAGAACTTTTGATGCTGATTCCAAATATGGTTTCAGAATTTTTCTATCACCCATAGTTTTCGAGAAAATAATATTTCCATTTACTCTTTCCCAAAATATTAGTTAAAATTAAGTGTACTAATTTAATTTTACTTTCTTTTTTTTTCAGGTTAACTATATTTAATAGTATTTTGTGCATTAAAAAAATATAGCTATTTAAACAAACAGATTTTTAATAAAAAGAAAGAAATTTTTTTCAAGTTTTGCTCAAATTTTAAAATTTTTCATAGTAGAAAAAATTGGTTTTTCATTCCAAAAAGTTTTCCGTGATTTCAATAATTTTCCGCCAGCATGAATCGAAACTGTATTAATCCCAGAGATACATTTTGCTACGTATGTGGAGAACTGACCATAATGGCACAGAGGAAGACGATGACCCCACTCGTGAAGAAGGCTTACGAACTTTATTTTGGATGTAAGGTAGGCGACCAAGACAAATCCTGGGCACCTCATATCTCATGCATTTCCTGTGCCGTCACTCTTAGGGGTTGGATTAAAGGTACCCGCAAATCTATGCCATTTGCCATACCAATGATTTGGAGAGAGCCCAAGGATCACCTAACGGATTGCTATTTTTGTATGACTAACGTTTCAGGATTCTCTGCCAAAAATAAACATAAAATTCAATACCCAAATCTTGCATCTGCCATGAGACCAGTACTACATGACGATGATAACCCAATTCCAACTCCCCCAAAGTCATGGACACTGGATGAAGAGTCTGAAGTTGAACCAATGGAAATTGATGACACAAGATACAGACTTTCAGCAACCTGAATCAAATAAACCACGTATGATAACGCAGGTTATGCTGAATGATCTCGTGAGAGATCTGGACCTTCCGAAAAAGAAAGCGGAATTATTGGGCTCCAGGTTACGTGAATGGAATGTGCTGGCAAAAGATACAAGCATATCGGCGTTCCGCACTCGCCAAAAAGATCTGATGCAGTATTTCTCCTCGTCAGGTGGTTTATGCTACTGTAATAATGTAAATGGACTGCTGTTAGCTCTCGGTCATGAGCACAAATCTGAAGATTGGCGTTTATTTATTGACTCTTCAAAGCTAAGCCTCAAGGTTGTACTACTTCACAATGGAAATAAATACCATTCCATTCCTGTAGGGCACGCTGTCCACATGAAGGAATCTTACGAAAATATGAAACTCATCCTTCAGCAGATTAATTATGACCAGTTTCGTTGGTATATATGTGGGGATTTAAAAGTCGTCGCGCTTCTTCTGGGAATGCAGCTCGGTTATACGAAGTTCTGCTGCTTCCTTTGTGAATGGGACAGCAGAGCCAGAGATTCGCATTATTTTGTAAAGGATTGGCCACTTCGTCAAAAATGTATCCCAGGACTGAAGAATGTGTCTCATGAACCCTTAGTTGATCCCAAGAAAATATACTTACCGCCACTTCACATCAAACTTGGCATCATGAAAAATTTTGTCAAAGCAATGAACAAGGAAGATGAGGCATTCAAATATTTGAAGAAAAAGTTTTCACGACTTAGCGATGCAAAGATAAAAGAAGGGATCTTTGTTGGTCCCCAAATCAGATCAAAGATGAAAGATCAAAAGTTTGATGATGCCTTGAGAGGAAAAGAAAAAGTGGCATGGGAGGCCATAAAGAATGTTGTCACCAATTTTCTAGAGAACATCAAAGCCTCTAACTATGAAAAAATAGTGCAGGACATGATTGAAGCATATAGGTTATTGGGATGTAATATGTCACTAAAAATCCATTTCTTGCACTCCCATTTAGATTTCTTCCCTGAAAACCTCGGCGACGTAAGCGATGAGCATGGAGAAAGGTTCCACCAAGATATAGCTACTATGGAGAAACGCTACCAAGGGAGGTGGGATCCGGCAATGTTAGTTGATTACTGCTGGACATTGATGCGAGAAGCTCCTAATGAAAACTACAAGAGAAAATCAGTGACAAAGAAGTTTTAAGAAGAATATTTTAAATGCCAATCTGCCACTAATATAATTTTTATGAAGTATTTTTACTAACTTCTATACACTTTTTGAATAAATATTAAAATACAAATTTCTCAGTAACCTTGGGTGATAGAGAAGTTCTACGACTATATTCGGAATCAGCGGAAAAATTCCTATAAGACCGACCTATTCACGTCCAAGAAACAAAAAAAAAGTTAAAATTTGTTCCCCAGTGATAATCGATATGACCTCCTTTTGCTTTAATGACAGCTTCCACTCTGTGAGGCATAGATTCGACAAGTTTCTGGCTAGCATCTCGTGCTATGCCGTTCCAGCATTCTTCTACATTCTCCCAGAGAGAATCGAGAGAAGTTATATTCTTTTTAGCTTTCAGACTCTTCACATGGTCCCAAAGATGCTCTATTCGATTGAAATCAGGACTTTGTGGAGGAAACTTCATAATTTGTAGAACACCTTCATCTTTTTCCTTGTCGAGATAAGTAGTATGACCGCAAAATGTATGAGTGCAATGCAATTGCAAATGTTGCATAATGGTGCAAGAGTGCCAACCCCCACTCCCCTTGGTGCCACATCACCCCCTTGGTGCCAACCCCCGCCCACTTGGTGCCACCCCACCCTCTTGGTCCAACCCCCACCCCCTTGGTGCAAGGCACCCCATAGTGCCAACACTCCTTTCTTGCAAGGCACCCCCAAAATGGGGGAGGGGGAATGTTGCAAGAGCAACAAGGGGTTATGCAACTTGGAGGCGGAGTTATCCCCCAAGAGAAAGATAGAGGAAGAGAGAAAGGAAGAGGAGAGGTGTTCACCCGACAATTGTCAGGCGCATATGAGGACTTCAGCCGAGGGGCCGCTGTTTTATAGGCCCCCTATTCAGCCAGTTGGCATTATCAGCCAGTGCCTCCGGGCATCAGGTGCCTTAATCAGCCAGTGCCTCCGGGCATCAGGTGCCTTAATCAGCCAGTGCCTCCGGGCATCAGCTGACACTGTGTACATCTTTATGTGCGTCACGCGTTGGCACAGTGTACACACTGCTTATGTGCGTTAAAAGGAGCCGGATTCGAATCCCCCGTGCGTCCTTCAGCGGTTGCAGTGTGCTCTAATGAACCGTTTAAAAGTAGGTCTAAGGTGGGGCGTAAAACGCCGAACAATTCGTACGGAAAAAAAGGAAAAATAAAAAGTAGGTCTAAGGTGGGGTAAAACGCCGAACAATTCGTACGGAAAAAAAGAAGAAAAAGTTCATCTAAAAATCGTGATTGATATCCAGGGTACCCTAATGATCCGAGTTAAACTGTAAGATGGGGCGTAAAACGCCGAACAATTCATACGGAAAAAAGAAGAAAAAACGAAACTCGAGAACGGCACGGGTGCCAGTTAGAGAACAATTCGTACGGGGTGTTAAAACTTCGATCAACTCGGACGTGGAAAAAAATGCCAGACCCCGTTATAGCAACACTCGATCATTTCGTTTATCTCTCTCTCTCTCTCTCTCTCTCTCTCTCTCTCTCTCTCTCTCTCTCTCCAACTCTCTCAAACCCCCTGATGGACAAAGATAATATCATCTTTCCACAACAAAATTTGAATACATGTGATAAAAGACCCCGTTATTGCGACACTCGATCATTTTCGTTTATATATATATATATATATATATATATATATATATATATATATATCCAACCTTCTCAAACCCCCTGATGGACTAAGCTAATATCATCTTTCCACAACAAAATTTGAATACATGTGATAAAAGACCCCGTTATTGCGACACTCGATCATTTCGTTTATCTCTCTCTCTCTCTCTCTCTCTCTCCAACCTTCTCAAACCCCCTGATGGACAAAGCTAATATCTTTCCACAACAAAATTTGAATACATGTGATAAAAGACCCCGTTATTGCGACACTCGATCTTAATGCTTATCTGTTTATTTCTTTCTCCCTGCCTAATCTGAACCTTCCCCGTTTATCTGACACGACTGGATAGCCCACACGTTGACTTAGATAACTTAACCAACCATTTGGTGTAATTAAATAATAATAACGTTTTATATATACAGCCAAAGGATTTGAATAAAACACCAAACACATCACTCTTTATTTAGACAAATTATTTAATGCAATTTCACAAAATATATTGAAAATAAATATTACATTCCTATATACGCTACCTAACCACACAAAACATCACACGGGGTTCTCCTGAAAAAAAAATAAACATCAACAATCCGATAATCAGTCTGAAATTGAACCAGTATAATTAGGGTCTTCCACAAATATTTTTTATTTTAATACGTACACAGCATGACACTGAGTTGCCCTGAAAAAATAAACAACAACAATTTGAAGAGGAATTACTTCCTAACTTCGACCAAAACTTTTTATACTTCATAAACTAATGCCTTAAAATAAGAACGTTTGACTTTAAATTAACTTAAAATTATAAAACGGACTAAAACTACAAACCGAAGCATGTAATTCCATTACAGGTATTTACACCCCGCCAAAAAAATAATCGGAGCTATTGAAGAATAGGGACCCCAGCCTTCTTTAGTTAGCTTTATAAGGCTAACTAACGAAAATATCATGACCTAACCTAACCAATTGTCAAGGGCGTACAGTTAACCTAACGATTGGTTAGGTTAGGTCGTGATATTTTCGTTAGTTATGCTTATAAGCCTAACTAAAGAAGGCTGGGGTCCCTATTCTTCAATAGCTCCAAATAATCTTTATTATTCTATTTACACACGCTCCGCTATATTTTATAAATACATGACCGCGAAAATACCCACGTTGAGATGAAATTTGATGGGCGCCATCTTGAAAAAGCGGCTACAATAATCTGATAAGGAATGAGAAGCGAATTTGCTTGCAAAGGGGTAACACAATGCATCTTGCTATTTAAATAATAGAACGGGTCGTACAAAGCATGACACGGAGTTGTCCTGAAAAAATAAACAACAGCAATTAGCACACCTAATATATATATATATATATATATATATATATATATATATATATATATATATTAGTTGTGCTAATTGCTAATTCCGAACTTTGGAGAAAACGGGACCAGTATCCGCTAAACAAGTCTTACTGACACAGCGCTCACCCAAATGATGCGGCCAATTGTTCTAACTCTTTTATTATTATTATTACCATCATCGGGAATCGAACCCCAGACCTCAAATTTTTTTCAGCGTAGCACTTCTTGAGGATTATATATATATATATATATATATATATATATATATATATAGGTGCTACTATAGTATGCGGTCTACCTACGAATGGTTAGGTTTAGTCATGATATTTTCATTAAAACTAACCAATCGTCAAGGGCTATTGATATTGTGATGTAAACAAGCAATTAGTAGACAAGATAAGAAACTATAATTAAAAGGTAGACCGCCGAATCGTAGGTAGACCGCATACTATAGTAGCACCTATATATATATATATATATACTGTATATGCAATCAAGAACAATATTAGTGTAAGAAATACACAAGCTGACCCAAATAAAACGGGGTAATGCGAGGGGCAGTAACGTAGCACTATTTTAAATTTACAACTACACACAAATCACCTTCTTAGTTCCAAGGCCGACCGTTAACTGAAAGGGTATTTCTACCCAAACAGACGTTTTTACAATGCGACTAATTCTGCGTATTGCTAAATTCGTAGAAGCTTGGAACCTATCCACCAATAAAGAATTATGATTTGCTGCGATATATATATATATATATATATATATATATATATATATATATATATATATATATATATGTGTGTGTGTGTGTATATACATATATGTATATAAGATCTACTAGTTATATATTTTGGGGGTAAAACAAAAATTAACTCGTTGAAAATGAATGGTCATTTTCCCGAAACGGTTCAACTCTTGAGATATGGTAGAAATGAAGAAATTAGAATGCATATTAGGACAGATGAGCCGGGTGCACATGATTATGTGCGGCGGAGAGCGCGAGAGAGCATTACCCACCTCCACCAGGCGGCCATGTGTGGCGGAGAGCGCAAGAGAGCAGCTCACTTCCACATCAAACCGGCCTAGAGGCGGGGGCCATCCGCTTGAACCCGGTGTGTAGAGGGGGACAGCACAAGACACCAATAGAATGTTGAACACCGAGAAATTTCAACTCTTGAGATATGGTAGAATGAAGAAATTAGGCTGCATATTAGACAAGAAGAGCTGGTTGTACATGACTATGTGCGGTGGAGAGCGCGAGAGAGCAACTCGCTCCTCCACCAAACCCCGGTCTGGTCACCTGCATGAACCCAGTGTGAAGAGAGGACAACAGAAGACAGCAATCGGATATTTAACACCGAGAAATTTCAACTCTTGAGATATGGTAGAAGTGAAGAAATTAGACTGCATATTAGACCAGATGAGCCGGGTGTATATGACTATGTGCGGCGGAGAGCGCGAGATAGCAACTCGCTCCTCCACCAAGAGGTCATGTGTGGCGGAGAGCGCAAGAGAGCAACTCAATCCTACGCCAAACAAACCCCGGCCTAGAGGCCAGGGCACCTGCTTGGCCCCGGTTTGAAGAGGGGGACAACAGAGGGGGGCAACAGAAGACAGCAATAGGACGTTTAACACCGAGAAATTTCAACTCTTGAGATATGGTAGAAATGAAGAAATTAGACTGCATATTAGACCAGATGAGCCGGGCGTACATGACTCTGTGCGTTGGAGAGCGCGAGATAGCAACTCGTTCCTCCACCAAGCGGTCATGTGTGGCGGAGAGCGCAAGAGAGCAACTCAATCCTACGCCAATCAAACCCGGCCTAGAGGCTGGGCCACCTGCTTGATCCCGGTGTGAAGAGAAGACAACAGAAGACAGCACTAGGGTATTTAACGCCGAGAAATTTCAACTCTTGAGATATGGTAGAAATGAAGAACTTAGACTGCATATTAGGCCAGATGAGCTGGGTGTACATGACTATGTGCGGCGGAGAGCGCGAGAGAGCATTTCCCTCCTCCACCAGGCGGCCATATGTGGCGGAGAGCGCAAGAGATCAGCTCACTTCTACACCAAACCGGCCTAGAGGCGGGGACCACCCGCTTGAACCCGGTATGAAGAGGGGAACAGCAGAAGACAGCAATAGGATGTTTAGCACCGAGAAATTTCAACTCTTGAGATATGGTAGAATGAAGAAATTAGACTGCATATTAGACCAGATGAGCCGGGTGTACATGACTATGTGTGTGTGTTTGTGTGTGTGTGTGTGTGTGTGTGTGTGTGTGTGTGTGTGTGTGTGTGTTCTTCAGTTTTTACTCTATATATATATATATATATATATATATACAGTATAATTCAACTCCATTTGTCGTGTACCCCACACTGTGTGTGGGTTGGGTGGGGAGGGGGTTTATCGATGTTTAATGAACCTGAAAACATGAATTGATTAGAAGTTATGTTTTAGCTTTAAGTTGGATCATATCTACCGTTTATGATGATGATGATTATAGGATGAAAAATAAAATAATAATCTCATAGAACAATTATAGTGTTTATTGTGATTTTAAATCAAAGAACGAATGTAAGGAGCATCAGAGTGAGGCCCACTGGATAATCCTTCGCTGCTATTTCTGGAAAACATACCGATGTACCTGCACCCTTTCCTTCTCGTCTCACGTAAATAACGTGGATGCGAAGACGATTTAATGTAAAAATGTATTTACTCTGTTTTCTATAAAAATTAACAGTCGCTCTCAGCCACACATGACCGCTTGGTGTAGGAGGGAAATGCTCTCTTGCAACGCTTTTGACACACAATTTTGATCCTTAAACAAATGAGCCTGAACAGGTGAAAATAAATGTGTTCTTTTAACTACCGGTTGAAAAAGGACTTAGTAGATCTTATATATACGAGGTGTGATCAAAACGTTCGGTAAATAGTCCTGCAGCTAATGAGCGCTCGGCACTAGGTGTTGTTAGTGTGTATGGTTATTGTTTTATTTTGAGGTTTGGTGCCAATCGCCTATTTTTCTCTTTGCGTCTTTGATAATTTCGTTCGTAATATTGCCTTTGGGCGCATTGAGAGATACTGACTGTGTCGCATTGTGTCGGTACGGTGGGGACCCGCGAATGTAAACACCTCCAAGTTGCGGTTAGCTCCATGCCACGATCACGGATAAGTGCATGATGGTAGCAATTAGTAGGTCATGTTAACTCAATTGATGACAGTGAATCACGGCTAACTGCATGAATAAAATGTGTGTGTGTGTGTGTGTGTGTGTGCCACGACGCGCTTCCGCGTGTCGGTCTCTCTTCACACGAAGATCGAAGCTTGTGGAGTGTGCCGCTCTTTTGCGCTCTCCGCCACACATGACCGCTTGGTGGAGGAGCGAGCTGCTCTCTTGCGCTCTCCGTCACACATGACCGCTTGGTGGAGGGGCGAGCTACTCTCTCGCGCTCTCCACCGCACATAGTCATGTACACCCGGCTCATCTGGTCTAATATGCAGTCTAATTACCTCATTTCTACCATATCTCAAGAGTTGAAGCTTCTCGGTGTTAAACACCCTATTGCTGTCTTCTGTTGTCCCCCTCTTCAAACCGGGGCCAAGCAGGTGGCCCCACCTATAGGTCCGGTTTGGTGTAGGAGTGAGTTGCTCTCTTGCGCTCTCCGCCAGACATGACCGCTTGATGGAGGAGTGAGTTACTATCTTGCGCTCTCCACCGCACATAATCATGTACACCCGGCTCATCTGGCCTAATATGCATTCTAATTTCTTCATTTCTACCACATCTCAAGAGTTGAAATTTATCTGTGCTAAACATCCTATTGCCGTCTTCTGTTGTTCCCCTTTTCACACCGGGTTCAAGCGGGTGGTCCCCGCCTCTAGGTCGGTTTGGTGTAGAAGTGAGCTGATCTCTTGCGCTCTCCGCCACACATGGCCGCCTGGTGGAGGAGGGAAATACTCTCTCGCGCTCTCTCGCCGCACATAGTCATGTACACCCGGCTCATCTGGTCTAATATGCAGTCTAATTTCTTCATTTCTACCATATCCCAAGAGTTGAAATTTCTCGGTGTTAAACATCCTATTGCTGTCTTCTGTTGTCCCCCTCTTCAAACCGGGGCCAAGCAGGTGCCCTGGCCTCTAGGCTGGGGTTTGATTGGCGTAGGATTGAGTTGATCTCTTGCGCTCTCCGCCTCACATGACCTCTTGGTGTAGGAGCGAGTTGCTATCTCGCGCTCTCCGCCGCAGATAGTCATGTACACCAGGCTCATCTGGTCTAATATGCAGTCTAATTTCTTCATTTCTACCATATCTCAAGAGTTGAAATTTCTCGGTGTTAAATACCCGATTGCTGTCTTCTGTTGTCCTCTCTTCACACCAGGTTCATGCAGGTGACCAGGCCGGGGTTTGGTGGAGGAGCGAGTTGCTCTCTCGTGCTCTCCACCGCACATAGTCATGTACACCCAGCTCTTCTGGTCTAATATGCAGTCTAATTTCTTCATTCTACCATATCTCAAGAGTTGAAATTTCTCGGTGTTAAACATCCTATTGGTGTCTTCTGCTGTCCCCCTCTTCACACCGGGTTCAAGCGGGTGGCCCCCGCCTCTAGGCCGGTTTGGTGTAGAAGTGAGCTGCTCTCTTGCGCTCTCCGCAACACGTGGCCGCCTGGTGGAGGTGAGTATTGCTCTCTCGCGCTCTCCACCGCACATAGTCATGTGCACCCGGCTCATCTGTCCCTAATATGCATTCTAATTTCTTCATTTCTACCATATCTCAAGAGTTGAACCGTTTCGGGAAAATTACCATTCATTTTCAACGAGTAGATCTTTTATATATATATATATATATATATATATATATATATATATATATATATTTCGCAGCAAATCATAATTCTTTATTGATGGATAGGTTCCAAGCTTCTATGAATTTAGCAATACGCAGAATTAGTCGCATTGTGAAAACGTCTGTTTGAGTAGAAATACCCTTTCAGTCAACGGTTGGCCTATACAGTATATATATATATTATATATTATATATATATATATATATATATATATTATAGGTGTGGTAATTGAATTGTTGTTGTTTATTTTTTTCAGGGGAACTCAATGTCATGCTTTGTACGGATTAAAATAAAAAATATTTGTGGAAGACCCTAATTATACTGGTTCAAGTTCAGACTGATTATATAATTATCGCATTGTTGATGTTTATTTTTTTTTCAGGACAACCCCGTGTGATGTTTTTTGTGGTTTGGTAGCGTTTATAGAAATGTAATATTTATTTTCAGTATATTTTGTGAAATTGAATTAAATAATTTGTGTAAATAAAGAGTGATGTGTTTGCTGTTTTATTCAAATCCTTTGGCTGAATATATAAAAGTTATTATTATTTAATTATACCAAATGGTTGGTTAGGTTATCTAAGTTAACGTGTGGGCTATCCAGTCGTGTCAGATAAACGGGAAGGTTCAGATTAGGCAGGGAGAGAGACATAAATAGATAAGCATTATGATCGAGTGTCGCAATAACGGCGTCTTTTATCACATGTATTCAAATTTTGTTGTGGAAAGATGATATTAGCTTTGTTCATCAGGGGGTTTGAGAAGGTTGGAGAGAGAGAGAGAGAGATATAAACGAAATGATCGAGTGTCGCAATAACGGGGTCTTTTATCACATGTATTCAAATTTTGTTGTGGAAAGATGATTTTAGCTATGTCCATCAGGGGGTTTGAGAAGGTTGGAGAGAGAGAGAGAGAGAGAGAGATAAACGAAATGATCGAGTGTCGCAATAACGGGGTCTTAATGATCGAGTGTTGCTATAACGGGGTCTGGCATTTTTTTCCACGTCCGAGTTGATCGAAGTTTTAACACCCCGTACGAATTGTTCTCTGGCTAGCACCCGTGCCGGTCTTGAGTCCCGTTTTTTTCTTTTTCCGTACGAATTGTTCGGAGTTTTATGCCCCACCTTAGAGTTTAACTCGGATCATTAGGGTACCCTCAATGTCAATCACGATTTTTAGCACCTTAGAGTTTAACTCGGATCATTAGGGCACCCTGGAGATCAATCACGATTTTTAGATAAACTTTTCCTTCTTTTTTTTCTGTATGAATTGTTCGGCGTTTTACCCCACCTTAGACCTACTTTTTTCTTTTTTCTTCTTTTTTTCGTACGAATTGTTCGGCGTTTTACGCCCCACCTTAGACCTACTTTTAAACGGTTAATTAGGGCACACTGCAACCGCAGAAGGACACACGGGGTTCGAACCAGGCTCCTTTTAACGCACATAAACAGTGTGTACACTGTGCCAAAGCGTGACGCACATAAAGATGTACACAGTGTCAACTGATGCCCGTAGGCACTGGCTGATTAAGCCACCTGATGCCCGGAGGCACTGACTGATAATGCCAACTGGCTGAATAGGGGCCTATAAAACAACGGCCGCTCGGCTGAAGTCCTCATATGCGCCTGACAGCTGTCGGGTGAACACCTCTCCCCCCTCTCTCTCTCTTTCCTTCTCCCCTCTCTTTCTCTTGGGGGATAACTCCGCCTCCAAGTTGCATAACCCCTTGTTGCTCTTGCAACATTCCCCCTCCCCCATTTGGGGGTGCCCTGCAACAAAGGGGGTTTGGCACTATGGGGTGCCTTGCAACAAGGGGGTTTGGCACTAGGGGGTGCCTTGCAACAAGGGGGATGGGGTGGCACTCTTGCAACATTTGCAATTGCATTGCACTCATACATTTTGCGGTCATACTACTGAGATAGTCCATGCAAAGGTTAGAAATGTGCTTTGGGTCGTTATACTGCTGGAAAATGAATCCTTGACCACAAAGCCTCAATCCTGATGGTATTGCGTGTCTCACTAGTATGGAGTGGTACTTCTCTTTTGTGAGAGTGTAAGTGATTCTGTGAAGATCTCCAACTCCAGAATAACTGAAACAACCACAGACTTGAATGTTGCCTCCACCATGTTTTACTGAATGTTTTATGCAGGGATCTATCAGTTTTTCGTTGGTTCTACGTCTAACATAAATTCTTCTATGAGACCCAAAAAGTTCCACTTTTGATTCATCACTAAAAAGAACTTTCTTCCAGTCGTCTACAGTAAAATTTCGATATTCTCTTACCCACTCCAATCTTTTAGCCTTATTTAGTTATTTTGTTTCCTCAGTAGTGGTTTGGACACAGCAACTCTGCCATGGAGACTAGCTTTTATGAGTCTTCTTTTTATAGCACTTGTACTTATTGAAGAGAAGAGTCCCGTTGTTCATTCAATTGTGCCTGAATCCGTGTAGCTGTGGCTTTTCTGTCACGCAATGATGTAACCTTGATGTAATGATCCTCAGAATCAGTAGTCACTTTAGGTCTGCCAGATCTTGTCTTTTAAGAGTACGATCCAGATTCTTTATATCTGCTTATAGTTCTTTGGACAGCCCCTTTTGAAACGTTAATTTTTGCCGAGATCTGGCGTTGGGACATTCCCTCTCTTGAAAGGGCAATTATTTGTCTTCTTTGGGATAAACTTAGTTCCTTAGACATTTCAATTACGACCTGTAAAGAGAGAATAGAGAAAATAATTAATTATTTTTTAATCAAATTGCTACAATGTCACTGACTAATTGGTTTTATCATTTATAATAGACCAGTTGTTAAAATTACTGTATGAATACACTATTTTGAGGATTAATAACATTTGTCTATGGTCTGTCACCAATACCTGGGTTAAAATCGGTGTTATTATACTGCAAAGAAGAAAAACGTAACAGGACCAAAAAGAACCATTTTCATTAATGTGTCCTTTCTTATAAAATAAAAGCTACATTACTTACACACGTAGTAGAATATATGAAACACCATTTCTTGTAAAAGAAAATACCTTAATATAGCGGAAATACTTTCTCAGAGTTGTATTATTTTCTAGAAATGATCTAAAATTGAGGTGGACGCAGACTTTTGAACGCCACTGTGTGTGTGTGTGTGTGTGTGTGTGTATTATAGTCACGAAAATGTACTGTATAATTCTTAATATGTTCATAATGTACGTGACTTTATTCCCCTGCTTAAATTTTTATGAAGAGCGAACTCAGAATTTCGAAACTAGAATTGGAAAACGTACACACAGTAGAAGGTTAAACCAAGATATCCATCTTGGATTAGATTGAGTTGGGTTAGGTTTAGGTGTGTTTTGGGGCCTGCGTGTTGTGTTAGATGAATTTGTTTATGTGTAAAAAGTCCCCTACAGAAGATTTGCCTTTAATCCAAATGCCGAAGGTTATAAGAGAGCAAATTTCCCCAAAGTAAAAAAGTTATAAACTATCAATGAGGTTTCCATTTCAATCTGAAACTTTAACCAAGCCAAAAGCACATAAAAGTTATCCGAGGTATATAGGAGAAAGGAAGAAAAGAGATGAACGAAAATGAAATAAAACTGTGAGATGAGAAAAGGAGATGAAAAAAAACAACCGAATAACAATAAGCGTAAAAGAAAGCAGAAAGGATAAAAATAAAGAAGAGAAATAAACTTTGATCGATTCGTATCGAGTGAACGACAATGAAATGAAAGAAGAAGAAAAAATCATCATTAAATGGCTCTTTAATAAAAGTCTTATGCCGTTTTTATTTAAGTCGCACCTCAGGTTTTATCAAATCATATTTCAGTATCTATCGCAATTTACGTAAAAACAATACTGATTCAGTGAATTTTAACTGCTTTTCATCACGGTAAATATACCTCTATTAGGAGAAGAAGTAGGCCTGCGTTGATCATTCGTTTGAAGTTGGCTTTCCGCTTGTGACATTTATATCGACTCAAGGTTCCAGTTATTTCTTCGACCAAAATATAATGGCTTTCCTATCTCTTAAATTTATGAAATTTCCTCTCTTCTTTAATTTACATACCATCATCTTCCTCCTCCTTTTCCTCTTCCTCTTCCTCCAACTCCTCCTCTTCCTCTTCCTCCCATTCCTTCTCCTCTTATTCCTCCAAGTACCTCTGTCCCTCCTCTTCCTTCAATCCTTCCTGTTCTTCATCTTTCTGTTCCTCCTCCTTCTCCTCCTCAACCCCTCCCTCCTCCTCCTCTTTCTCCAACCCTTCCTCTTCCTCCTCTTCTTCCTTTTCCTCCTCCTCCTTCTTCTTCTTCTTCTTCTTCTTCTTTTGGATTTCCTTAAAGGTAAAGAATTTTTAATTTATTTTATAAGTATTTTTCGATGTTTCTGTGAAATTTATTAAAATGTTTTGACAAGAGAAGCAATGCATGTAAATTAGTGTTTTACTATTTTGGCCTATTTTGTTTTCTTTCTTTTCACATTTTTTTCAATTTTTCCAGGTCAAGATTTCGATGAATACCAATTTTGAAGTCACTTTTTCTCTCGTTCACGTTTTCAGACTATATTTTATAAAGTGCGAGCGTACACACACACACGCTATTGTGAATACTTATATATATACTTACTTTAGGTTACTTTAGGTGAGTTTGAACGACGACGATTCAAGATTGCGGTCGACCCCTCTGCAACATCCCGCCTCATTTGCGAGATTTGGTGAAGGAGGGAATTGCTGTCTGATCTTCTCCTGCCCTCGTAGCCAGCCACGCATGGCTGGTCAGGGACTTTGCACAGGAATCTGTCCAGCTGGTTCTTGAAGTTATTCAGGTCGGTGTGCTGGAGATTTCTCACTACTTTTGGTAGGACATTGATATATATATATGTGTGTGTGTGTGTGTGTGTGTGTGTGTAAAATCTGAAAATCCAGTTTGCATTATTTATGGGAAATTGCACGCAGCCATACACACAGGATTACCACGGGTATAAGGTAGGATCCAGCGTTACCTTTCATGAAAAGGGTTGGGGTCGTGCCTCTTTAGTACGTGGCGTGAGACCAAGATCTCTATTTTGAAACCTTTTACAAATCGATTCCATTTCCATGTTTTTTGTTCACTCTTGCGTCACGTTTTATAAGAATTCCACGTTTACTCGCACTGTTACTTATTACATCCTTCCATCTTTAATGAGGTCTTCCTCTACTTTCACTATTATACACCTTTTCTACAATTCTATCGTTACTCATTCTTTCCATATGGATATACCAACGGAACATACTTTCCTCTTTTTTCACATCCACTTAATGACTTTTTCACTCCACTCTTTTTTGAAAATATTCTTATTTCTTGTAAAGTGAATCCATCTGACACCAATCATTCTCACTTTTGGAAGCAAATTGCTATACCGAACTACAATCTCACAACCAAATGTTAATGTTGGCACTAATATAACTTTATGCAAAATATCTCTGCATCTATATCAGAGTATTTTCTTCCTATCGCGGACATGATTTGCTCGCCCTACTTCACTCCGGTTTCAGCTTCCGTTTCTCGTACCTCCCTCGTCATTCAAACACCCAAGATATTTAAATTCTTTCCCAACCTCTGATATTTCTCTATTCATCACAACATCACTTGGTGATTCTCTTTCTCTCTCAGCCAGAAAAATCTCTCTCTTATTTACACTCGCTTTCAATTATTTATTTTTCACATACAGTACGTCAACAATACTTGTCGCTTCTCTCCTTAATTCATTATCTGATTCACTCGAGGACATCATCAGTACACATTCGTTGCAGCAACTGCAGTCATTCTCTTCCAAACACATTTGCTCCTCTCTTTATCATTCTTGCTTCCACCTTACACATTATATATATATATATATATATATATATATATATATATATATATTATATATATATATATAGAGTTGAATTTCAAAATAAATTGAACATGTAAGTAATAAATGATGCAAACCCACAGTGGAATCGCTTTTCGCTTTTCCTGTATGTTTGTATTATATATATATATATATATATATATATATATATATATATATATATAATATATATATATATATACACTGTATATACTGTATATACTCGTATACCAACTCCTCAAATCGAAGCATCAAAATAAATTGGTTCGTATTATTGGCGTAAATTAGCACCCACGGGATTCCTTCTTCCGTCTCCTTACGCACATTATATCGAGTGGCCCAAAAAAACCGCCTTGAGATTTGAACATCAATAACTTCAAAAATATGCAGTTCACATTCCCAAAATTTACATAACTTTTACCTCAATCTATTGATAAGCCATCATAAAAATTTCAGACCTCTACATAAAATACTTTTTCCACAGCTGAGGGAACAATGAGATATGGTGAAAAAAACGAATATCATAAATCCTAAATGTGTATAGCTGTACCCTAGCAACTATTCTAAGACTTGTAGTAGTTTCCTCAGCCTATGGATAATCTGTTAGTCTCTGAAAAACGTCAGATGATAGAGGCTACGCCCATCTTAAATACTGTTTTTTAAACTTATCCTTCAAATTATGGTTCTAACTAACGGTGAAAAGGCGGTGATTGAAAAGTGTTTCTTGGAAAAAAGATGGACTGGAGCAAGAATTTTGAGGGAATTTCCAGGAATAACTTGTAATGTTACGTCTGTGAATAAAATAATTAAACAACCTAAAGCAACCGGTTCGATGGCACGGAAGCGTGAAAGTGCTCGGTCTAAAACCGTTTACACTCAAGACAACATAGCAATGATCGAAATGATGAGCCTATCTCAAGAGAATCAACCTGGGTCACACTGCTCTCAGAGGAAATTGCAAGAAATTTAGGTATCAGTCGAAGTTCCATACAAAGAATGCAGAGAACGGTAGGACTTAAAGCATTTAAAAGGATCCGTGTTTCAAGACGTGACAGCAATGTAAGAGCTAAAAGAAAAATTCGTTGTGGAAAATGTTTGATAGATTTTCGTCCAATGATGTTAAAAAAATAGTTTTTACAGATGAAAAAGATTTCACCATCGAGATTGCTCGAAACTCCTGGAACGATGTCGTTTATGGTCGGCGTAAGAAAGACATTCCTCCATCGAGACTTTACCACCAGACAAGTCAGTTTTCCAAAAAATTCACGGTATTAGCAGGTGTATCGTGGAATGGAAAGATGAAAATTCATTTCATTTCAGAAAATAAAAAAAATTAATTCAGAAACCTATGTAAATCTCTTAAAGGAGAATCTTTTGCCTGATTGTCGGCGTCTGTATTATGGAAACGATTTCATACTCCAACAAGATGGTGCTACAGCTCATACTAGCAAGTTCACACAGGATTATCTACAACAGAATGTAGTCAACTTCATTGGAAAAAACGATTGGCCCCCGCAATCACCTGATTGCAATCCTATGGATTATTGCATATGGAACACATCAGCAGAGAAGATATACGAAGGCCGAACAGAAAAGTTTACAGAAATGCAATTAAAGAAAAAAATACTCGAATGTTGGGACAAAATAACATTAGCAGAAATCAGAAAATGTATCATGTCGTGGAAGAAAAGGTTAAGATTAGTTTGTAAGCAGGACGGTGGACATATTGATCATATTTGTTGATAAGATGTGAATAATAAAATTTTTTTAGTTTATGATATTCGTTTTTTTCACCATACCTCATTGTTCCCTCGCTCTGGAAAAAGTACTTTATGTAGAGGTCTGAAATTTTTATAATGGCTTATCAATAGACTGAGGTAAAAGTTATGTAAATTTTGGAAGTGTGAACTACATATTTTTGAAGTTATTGATGTTCAAATCTCAAGGCGTTTTTTTTGGGCCACCCTATCCCTATATATATATATTGGTTAACCTTGGTTTAGCTTCCGCCCAAATTATTCATTCACTCCACCTTAGACCTACAGTTTAATGTGGAATCCAAACCACGCCCCACCAGCAGCCCAGCGTCTTAACCACTAGACTTATTGTGTGGAAGGATGAACAGCTGGGTTTGCTGCGCGCCGCCTGCCGTCACCGGGTCTCAATCCCGGGGCCGATGGATTCATAGTCATCGACGCTCGCTAGCCACTACACCACCTACACGTGTATATATATATATATATATATGATGAATAAAACCACGAAGAAAGGAAACACAAAATGGTGCTCAAGCGCTTTCGTCTAATGACATCCTCAGGAACACTGAAGTACATAAAAAGGTTACAGCCTATATATAGTTACAGAAAGAAAAAAAAAAAAAAAATAAATAACATACACACACACACAATATATATATAATATATATACATACATACATATCTATATATACAAATACATACATACATACATACATACATATATATGCAATAAACAGAGAAGTAAAATAAAAAATTAAAAATTAAAACCTAAAGGATTACCAGTGAGGCGTACAGATTTGTAAGGAAAAAATCGATTTTAGCACAAGATCAAATGGATTATAAAATACAAATTTATTACTGGAACTCTGCCCGGTTTTAACACACTGCTGCCTATGGTCGGTTTCGATATATATAAAAAAAAAAAAAATGCAAATTAAAAGTTAATAAAGTAGCAGACAAGTTTTACCAAAGATTTAATGTTTTACCCTTCTTATCTAAATCTGTTTTAAAGGATTCAAAATAACAGATCGAGTTGAAAAAGACCTTGCTTATGTGAAGTTATTTGAAAGTTGGATAATGGCAGACTCAAGAATATTTCTATTAACAATGTTGCTTGAATGGAAAAAACTGAAGCATTATTCCAATCAATACAGTGGGCTAACTCTGACAAATGACAAAAAGGGCACTGGGACAACTGTCCTTTTCTAACGGTAAATTGATGCTGTTTATACGTGTGTGCAAATCCTTTCCCGTCTGACCTATGTAAAAGGAATCACATTGTTTACAGCCAATTTTATAGATAATGCCTGAATTATTGGTAGGGCTATTTTTTATTATGATATTTTTCACAATATTGTTATATGAAAATACTACATTAATATCCAAAAGTTTAAGTACATTAGCAATGGCTAAAAAGCCCGGGAAAATGGAAGTACTAAAATATTTTTTGACAAAGTACGAGTGTTAATATTGACACGATAGAAAGTTCGTTTTGCTTTGTTTGAGACAAATTCCATAAACGCAGGATAACACAAATCACTTCCAATACCGTTGATTTTTTCAATTCGGCATCGATGTATTCCGGACTGGCGATCTAAGGCGCGGAGAAACATCGTGAAAATATGGTCTTCTTAGTGGGTATCATGTCCGAGTAAAAGTGTACGTAGGACAAATTGTTTGTCGTTTTCCGATAGATACTAAACTTAAAACCTGGGCTTTCCCTATGTACACGCACATCCAAAAATGGGATTGAATTGTCTTGCTCCACTTCTAAAGTAAACTTAATGGAGGGGACTTGATCATTTAACTGAAGGAGGAAGCTATCCAGGTCACGATTCATGGGCCAGATACACAAAATATCGTCGACGTACCGCAACCAAGGGATGCCAACCCCCAGGATTCTCGGAATATAGGTAATTTCGAAAAACTCCATTCTCGGAACTATCTCTGATTCACATGTAAAAAATTCCATGGATCTTACGGAAAAATTGAATAATGCACGTACTGAAACTAACGATAAATTGATCAGTTTTGATGTTTGTTCATTGTTTACAAAAGTGCCGATTGACGATATGCTTGACTTTCTCTCCCAAGAATTACATAAGTATGACCTGCCACTACCTTCACACATTGTTTTGGAACTCATTAAGCTTTGCATCAAAGACTGTAAATTCACTTTCAATAACGAGTATTATCAACAAGTTTTTGGGATGGCTATGGCTATAGCTATGGCTATATGGAGTTTTTCGAAATTACCTATATTCCGAGAATCCTGGGGGTTGGCATCCCTTGGTTGCGGTACGTCGACGATATTTTGTGTATCTGGCCCATGACCTGGATAGCTTCCTCCTTCAGTTAAATGATCAAGTCCCCTCCATTAAGTTTACTTTAGAAGTGGAGCAAGACAATTCAATCCCATTTTTGGATGTGCGTTTACATAGGGAAAGCCCAGGTTTTAAGTTTAGTATCTATCGGAAAACGACAAACAATTTGTCCTACGTACACTTTTACTCGGGACATGATACCCCACAAGAGGCCATATTTTCATCATATTTCTCCGCGCCCTTAGGATCGCCAGTCCGGAATACATCGATGCCGAATTGGAAAAAATCAACGGTATTGGAGGTGATTTGTGTTATCCATCTGCGTTTATGGAATCTTGTCTCAACAAGGCAAAACGAACTTTCTATCGTGTCAATATTAACACTCGGACTTTGTCAAAAATATTTTAGTACTTCCATTTTTCCCGGCTTTTTAGCCATTGCTAATGTACTTAAACTTTGGATATTAATGTAGTATTTTCATATAACAATATTGTGAAAAATATCATAATAAAAAATAGCCCTACCAATAATTCAGGCATTATCTATAAAATTGGCTGTAAACAATGTGATTCCTTTTACATAGGTCAGACGGGAAAGGATTTGCACCACGTATAAAACAGCATCAATATTCCGTTAGAACAGGACAGTTGTCCAGTGCCCTTTTTGTCCATTTGTCAGAGTTAGCCCTGTATTGATTGGAATAATGCTTCAGTTTTATTCCATTCAAGCAACATTGTTAATAGAAATATTCTTGAGTCTGCCATTATCCAACTTTCAAATAACTTCAACATAAGCAAAGGTCTTTTTCAACTCGATCCTGTTATTTTGAATTCCTTTAAAACAGATTTAGATAAGAAGGGTAAAACATTAAATCTTTGGTAAACTTGTCTGCTACTTTATTAACTTTTAATTTGCATTTTATTTTATTTTTTATATATATCGAAACCTGACCATAGGCAGCAGTGTGTTAAAACCCGGGCAGAGTTCCAGTATAAATTTGTATTTTTATAATCCATTTGATCTTGTGCTAAAAATCGATATTTTTCCTTACAAATCTGTACGCCTCACTGGTAATCCTTTAAGGTTTTAATTTTTAATTTTTTATTTTTACTTCTCTGTTTATTGCATATATATATGTATGTATGTATGTATGTATGTATGTATGTATTTGTATATATAGATATGTATGTATGTATATATATATATATATGTGTGTGTGTGTATGTGTTATTTATTTTTTTTTTTTTTTTTCTTTCTGTAACCTATATATAGGCTGTAACCTTTTTATGTACTTCAGTGTTCCTGAGGATGTCATTAGACGAAAGCCTATTTTTTATAGACGATATGTTGACGATATTTTTGCAGTGTTTACTGATGCTAGCAGTGCTCATCAATTTTTTACATTTTTAAATAACTTGCATCCAAACATAAAGTTTACTCTGGAGGAAGAATCTGACTCCAAGCTGCCTTTCTTGGATTTACTGATTAGCAGAGAGAGTGATTCTATTATTACTTCAGTTTATCGTAAGAAGACGTTCACTGGTCTTGGTCTCAATTTTTTAAGTTATTGTGATTTTAAATACAAGCTGGCATCTGTAAACACCCTACTTAACCGAGCGTATAATTTATGTTCCAACTATCAATGTCTGCATAATGAATTTGTTTTTTTAAAAAAATATTTTGTGAATAATGGCTATCCTTTGCAGATTGTAGAAAACGCTATCAATAGATTTCTAGCTAACATTTACAAACCTAAAAAGTATAATTTTAACGTTCCTAAAAATGTATATTATCTTGTGCTCCCAGAAATGGGATATCTGAATTCCTATTGCCGTAATAACCTTCTGCCACTTCTTAGTAAATTTTATTGTCAAATAGATTTTAAACTAGTATTTGTCAACCGTCGTTCTATTGGCTCATATTTTAATGTTAAAGACCGTGTATCGGATGCTCTGCGCAGTGCTGTCGTTTATGAATTCAAGTGTCCCCGATGTGATCGGAGCTATATTGGTAGCACTGTGCGGAGCCTCGAGTCGCGTTTCTGTGCCCATATGGGCATAAGCCATAGAACTGACAAACCTTTGAAAACTAAAGAAGCTTCAGCTATACGCAGCCATGTTGTTCTATGCAAAGTCGATATAACTTTAGCTAATTTTAACATTTTAGATTCCGCTCCGTGTGAGCAAACGTTAAGACTTCTAGAATCCCTGTATATTAAAAAACTCTCCCCTTCGCTTAACTCTGACATTTCATCCGTTCCCCTCCGTCTAAACTAAACTGAACATCTTGAACAACCAACCTTTACTTGGTTTTAGATGTTTCTGTTTTTTTAGTTTTGCCTCGGAATCTGCGCTGCTTAGACTTAAGGTGTGTTCCTTTTAGTGTGGGTTTTTAATTTTTTAGTGTTTTAAAAGATAGCCTGTGAATTTTGAGTTTTTTGAGTTTTACATTTTGTATTTTATAGCTGTTATTCATTGTTCGTTTTTAGTGTCACTTTTATTGTTTTAAAGCTTGTTAATTGTTCGCTTTTGTTTCATAATAGTCATTATGGTTTTTAATTGTAACTTTTTAGAATTTTTTTAGTGTGACTGTTTTTAATGCTTGTGGATTTTTTCCCTATTTTAATTTGTTAATGTCATTATGGTTTTTAATATTGTTTTTAACTTTTTAGAATTTTTGCCTGAGGATGAGCATAGTTTGTGCTTGAAATGTTGCAATATACAAAATATAGTCCCTTTCCAACTTGATGGATGTTTCTTTCCTTGTCTGTTGCTTTCTGCTTAAATATATATATATATATATATATATATACCTTTGGTACCTTTGGTTAGCTTCCGCCCGAATTGTTCATTCTGACGAAGGTCAAGCTTTTCACTCCACCTTAGACCTACAGTTTAACGTGGAATCCGAACCACGCCCCACCAGCAGCCCAGCGTCTAGGCCACCCAGGGTACCCATTTATCTACCAACCACTTTCTTTATTGTGTGGAAGGATGAACAGCTGGGTTTTGCTGCGCGCCGGCTGCAGTCACCAGGTCTCGAACCCGGGGCCGATGGATTCGTAGTCAGCGACGCTAACCACTACACCACCGAGGCGCATCTACACCACCGAGGCGCATGGTGTGTGTGTGTGTGTATATATATATATTATATACACACACACACACAGTGTATATATATATATATAATATATATAATATATCTTACCATAATGGAATTTGTTAGTAATTTTCAGTGAACTTTGAGGCAATCTTGTTGAATGACTTCACGAAACTTGGGTCTTCCGATCACGCCTACCAATCGGAAGAGTCACCGGTTCGAATTATATCCTGGAAGCCCTCGTTTGTTTATTAAACGGCTGATAATATAATTTGTGTCTTACCTCTTATATATATATATATATATATATATATATACAGGGTGTACATAAAGTCAGGATCTATTTTTGTGAAGCACTTGGAAATTATATGGAATTCAATCATAAAATGATAAAGTGGTAACATTTATTAAATAATTAAGAGTAGGATTCGACGTGACGCCCATCAGTATCCCTGCACAGCTCAAATCGTTCCGCAGCATTTCTAAACACATTCTGGAGCATTTGCGGGGTTATGTTATCTGCAGTAGTTCGTATACGTGTACGTAAGTTTTCAAGACTCGTAATCTTCGTCTGATAGACGCGCGATTCGATAAAGCCCCATGCAAAGAAATCTAAAGGGGTTAAATCTGGTGATCTCACTGGCCAAGGTCTGTTGCTTCCGCATCCGATCCAGCGATTTGGAAAACGTCCATTTAGATAATCCTGAACAATTTTGGCATAGTGACAAGGAGCACCATCATGTTGATAGACGACGGGGATAGGATTGTTAGTACCGTCGTCTATCAACATGATGGTGCTCCTTGTCACTATGCCAAAATTGTTCAGGATTATCTAAATGGACGTTTTCCAAATCGCTGGATCGGACGCGGAAGCAACCAAAGACCTTGGCCAGCGAGATCACCAGATTTAACCCCTTTAGATTTCTTTGCATGGGGCTTTATCAAATCGCGCGTCTATCAGACGAAGATTACGAGTCTTGAAAACTTACGTACACGTATACGAACTGCTGCAGATAACATAACCCCGCAAATGCTCCAGAGTGTGTTTAGAAATGCTGCGGAACGATTTGAGCTGTGCAGGGATACTGATGGTCGTCACGTCGAATCCTACTCTTAATTATTTAATAAATGTTACCACTTTATCATTTTATGATTGAATTCCATATAATTTCCAAGTGCTTCACAAAAATAGATCCTGACTTTATGTACACCCTGTATATATATATATATATATATATATATGCAAAAATAACTGCAATGACCGCGCAGTATATAAATGAATAGAAACGACATAAGTATTAAGGAACGTTTCTGCACACGAGGAGGAGAGATAACGAAATAATGAAAAATGAGGCAGAAACGTTCCTTAATACTTATGTCGTTTCTATTCATATATATATATATATATATATATATATAAGCAAGGTTATATATAAATTTAGCCCTCCCAGGATTCAAACTCAGCTCCTTTTGAGTAGAAAGCGAAGACACTAAACACTATGCTGCATAAAGTCGTACTACCACACACAAACTCAGAGAGAAGAATAAGCACATAAAGGCAAGAAGGCTCTCCTCTCCTCCTCATCCTCCGACTCTTCGAAAATGGGCAGGTTTGGAAATAAGATAGCAGAAAATACTTGGCAATTTACAAGGGAAAAAAACTGCCGAGAAATTTTATAAAACAGATTTGGTAACTGAAAATATACTCATGATCATCTCACTCATACATATGAGGAAGCCTATTTCACTGATCGCCATAATATAATCCAAAAGCAAGACGATTCCCTCAAGGAAGTCATCAAGAATTTATTTTAAACATATTGACGGAGGTGCTATGAACGACTTCAGGAAGCTTATTCCATTAGCTGACACTCTTATACGCAAAGAAATGTCAGCAAACATTCGTATTTGCCGTTTTGGTTCCAGTTACCTGCCGTTGTTACGAGCTGGGGTCGTGTTTAGTGTAAAAAAGTTTAGAGTAATCAACGCTGTAGATCCAATTCAGAAGTTTAAAGACTTGGATTAGTTCGCCTCTGAGCCGACGCATCTCAAAGGAATATCAATTAAGATTGGCGAGTCCACGATCGTATGATTTGTGATGGACAGACGGAATAAGTTTAGTCGCTCTGGAATTAACATTTTCAAGACTTTGTGTTGTGTGTGTGTGTGTGTGAGAGAGAGAGAGAGGAGAGAGAGAGAGCATAAAATGAGCACCAAAAACATAAATTGTTTTACTTTTTCGGCTAATTGGGAATTTACAATGCTTTTGCCTCGCTTCACTCGGTAAAAGAAAAAATTATATTCTAACCTAACCTAACCTAACTTAACCTAACCACGGCTAGAAATGTAACCTAACCAAGCACCAAATAGTAGTTTGATCTAATTTCAGTGTTATTTGATTTAATTCTACTACGTTTGATTTACTTTGTCTTGGCGATTGGACTTACTTCCAGTTTGAGTTTTCCTTGAAGCGAAGTGAAGACGCTGAGGTCAAGGGTTCGACTCCCGCATTAGTTGACATGAATATTGTTGCAGTTCCTGGCCCTCCTGACTGACTATAACTATTATTATGGCTATTACTTTCAGTTGACTTTATTCTATTCGATATTCAGAATTCTCCCGGAATAAATGAGGGGTCCCGCGTCTTACGGTACCTAAGCGCCAAAATTAAAATTCGTCAGAAATCGCCTCCAAAGTTCAGCAATATTCTGGCAATAGTATCTCTGTTATTAATTGAGCTAGAACGTTCATTTTTAGGCTAAATTAGAGTTCTAAGTATGCTAATGAAGATGTTGATGAGTTTTTGGAATAGATTTTCATATTTTATATTTTATATATATATATATATTTTTTTTTTTTTCTTATTATGCCGAACTTTGGGCATAATAAGGTTTTCAACCATACTTCTAGTGTCGTAAGGTCATTATAACCCAAACCACGCGATAGAGGAAGGCTGGAAATAGTGATATCCATCAAAAACACGTTTTCGCCTGTGGTGGCGTTTAGGTACCCTAAGACGCGCGACCCCTCAAATGACGACAGAAATAAATTCTTATATGTGGACAAAATATAGGAAAATTGATCAGTTAATATCTAATAGCTTTCCCACGGGACTCATGATGGACTGTGACACGTGCCTTATCATGCATGATGAAAATTATGCCAACATTCAATTGAAATTTCCTTCAATTCTATGACAGATATGAAAAGAACTCTTCGTTTTTGTATTTTACGATCAAGCTACCCCACATCCTTAATAAACGTGTTCATAAGAGTTTACTTCAGGGCTTCTTTTTTAGGCATTCAGGAAAGAACATACACTCTTTTGTCTCTTCCAGTGAGGAGTACGTAACTTTGGAGATGTAAGATGCGCCACATTCCTGCTGCAGTATTTATATTTAACTATGAAGCATCTTGTTGGAACGATAGAGGATAGTCAAGAATGGCATATATTTAGTAGAATGAAGACCTCTCTTGATAAATGCAGATCACACATTTGCAAAAAGGCTCGCGATGAGCGATATACAATAATATACATATGGAAAACATTCGAGGGATAATGTCCCAAATTTTAGAAATAAAATAGAAACACACTGGAATGATAGAAGAGGTATATTCTGTACTGTCTCAGCTGCTGTGGAACAGGGGACCATGAAAAAAAAAAAAAAAAATGGAGATGGAAAACACCCTCGCAATACGAGATTCAAATCTCTTGAGTTTGTTGCCAAAAGAACTGAGGAACCTTCAGTGTACCAACCTGAATAATTTTAAGAACTAAATGGACAGATTGTTTTGAAAAGTCCCTGACCAGCCATGCGTAAGTGGTTACGAGAGCAGGAGGAGAGTGGAAAACAACTCTCCTCCACTACATCCCGCAAATGAGTCAGATGCTGCAGAGAGGTCGACTGCAGGTCGATCCTGAACTATCGTTCGAAGCCAACATATATATATATATATATATATATATATATATATATATATGTTACAGTCAAAGTATGTAACTAGCCATTTCGCGTAATGACTGAAACTTTTAGTCATTTCGCGAAATGGCTGTTTCACTTGGTCATTTCGCGAAATGACTAAAATCTTCAGCCATTACGCGAAATGGCTGAAATTCCACCTTGGTCATTTCGTGAAATGGCTAAAATGACTTTTGTCATGAATTCATAGAAATAACAAACATCACAATCAAATTAGAAACCTTTATTTAACTAACTAAATCTGCTAAAACATACATACTGTATATCCACAGGTCTGTTCAAATAAGTGAGAAACTCTTCAAATACACATTTGAACACATTTGAACACATTTGAATTTTCAATATAGAGGTTTTCAAATACTAACCGGGCCTTCAATGTTATTCCGATGTCCGCCATTGAAGGCCCAGTTAGGTCAACTGTAAGTCCTCGACAATTGGTTAGGTTAAGTCATGTTATTTTCGTTAAAACAACGAAAATAATACAACTTACAAGATTATTTGCCTGGTTAGATGAACTGTATGCCCGGTTAGGTTAAGTCGTGTTATTTTCATTAAAACTAACGAAAATAACACAACTTAACCTAACCAATTGTCAAGGACATACAGTTGACCTAACTGGGCATACAGTTGACCTAACGCGGCAAATGATCTTGTACACAATGACCAAGGTGGAATTTCAGCCATTTCGCGTAATGGCTGAAGATTTTAGTCATTTCGCAAAATGACCAAGTGAAACAGTCATTTCGCGAAATGACTAAAAGTTTCAGCCATTACGCGAAATGGTTGGTTACACACTTTGACTGTAATATATAGATATATATATATATATATACTGTACAGGGTGGGCGGAAAGTAGCTCCCTATTTTGGATTGGTAAAAAAATACGTATATTATCCATTTATTTCAGAAAACATATGAAAAGGTAGGCATACATGGTAGGTTTTCTCTAAAATTCAATGTGGGCTCCAACTCTTTCCACCAGCTTCTGGAGCCGCCCAGGAATGGCGTCCACTGACTTTAGCAGGAACTCCGGCGGGATGGAGGACATGACTTCCCGAATTCGGTCCTCCAGTTCTTCCAATGTCCTCGGTTTGGTGCGGTAGACTTCTTCCTTTACCCACCCCCAAAGAAAGAAGTCGCACGGTGTCAAGTCAGGGCTCCTGGCTGGCCATTGATGTGGACCACGACGACCCATCCAACGCCCAGGGAAGTGGGCATCCAGCCACTCACGGACAACAAGAGTGAAGTGCGGAGGGGCGCTATCTTGCATAAATATCAGATCGTCGATGTTCTCCCATGTGCTGACAACCGGCCAGACCTCGTTTCGCAACATAGCAAGGTACCGCTCAGCATTCATGGTGTTGCGCAGAAGGAACGGGCCCACAACCTGATCTGAGGTCATACCACACCACACCGTTACACTGAACCGATTCTGCCATTTTTCAGCGGTAACCGTGCGACTTCTTTCTTTGGGGGTGGGTAAAGGAAGAAGTCTACCGCACCAAACCGAGGACATTGGAAGAACTGGAGGACCGAATTCGGGAAGTCATGTCCTCCATCCCGCCGGAGTTCCTGCTAAAGTCAGTGGACGCCATTCCTGGGCGGCTCCAGAAGCTGGTGGAAAGAGTTGGAGCCCACATTGAATTTTAGAGAAAACCTACCATGTATGCCTACCTTTTCATATTATTTCTTCTGAAATAAATGGATAATATACGTATTTTTTTACCAATCCAAAATAGGGAGCTACTTTCCGCCCACCCTGTATATATACAGGGTGGGCGGAAAGTAGCTCCCTAATTTAAATTACATATAAATTAGGTATAAATTGTGATTGTATTGTTATATTGTTATGGTGTGTTCTCTAAAGTGGTATAATTGTAACGGTAATCTTTTTTTCTGTAAAGTGTTCTCTTTGTGTTCTCTAAAGTGGTACAATTGTAACGTTCTTTTTTTTTTTCATTTCAGATTGAAGGGTAACATGGCTGAGCGTTTAACACTGCAGGAGCGTGCCCAGTTGGCGGCACGGTACGAAGTTTGGCAATCTGTCGTTCGAGTTCAAAGATGGTGGCGGGCCATTCACGGACCACGTGCCCAAGTGGACCCGAAAACAATCAAGAACTGCCACTCGAAGCTCATGACCACAGGGTCTGTGGCAGATGTTCGAAGATGTGGTCGCCCTTCGACATCCAGGGCCTAGGAGACGGTGCAGGCAGTTCAGGAAATGTTCGCACGGAGTCCACGAAAGTCAACTCGCCAGGCAGCTCGGGAAAGTGGACTCTCCCGCTACTCAGTGCGAACTGTGCTGAAGAAGGAGCTGAACTGGCGTGCGTGGAAGCCGCATTACTGCCAATCTCTCTCGGACGAGGACTGCGACATTCGCATGGAGTTCGGGGAAATCATGCTGGCTTGGCATGAAGACTGGCCCCATCTCTTCCGCAACATCCTCTGGACCGACGAGGCGGTGTTCCACGTCGGAGGCTTTGTCAACCGCCACAATTGCCACTACTGGGCAGGAGAGGATCCCATGGTTACCGCTGAAAAATGGCAGAATCGGTTCAGTGTAACGGTGTGGTGTGGTATGACCTCAGATCAGGTTGTGGGCCCGTTCCTTCTGCGCAACACCATGAATGCTGAGCGGTACCTTGCTATGTTGCGAAACGAGGTCTGGCCGGTTGTCAGCACATGGGAGAACATCGACGATCTGATATTTATGCAAGATGGCGCCCCTCCGCACTTCGCTCTTGTTGTCCGTGAGTGGCTGGATGCCCACTTCCCTGGGCGTTGGATGGGTCGTCGTGGTCCACATCAATGGCCAGCCAGGAGCCCCGACTTGACCCGTGCGACTTCTTTCTTTGGGGGGTGGGTAAAGGAAGAAGTCTACCGCACCAAACCGAGGACATTGGAAGAACTGGAGGACCGAATTCGGGAAGTCATGTCCTCCATCCCGCCGGAGTTCCTGCTAAAGTCAGTGGACGCCATTCCTGGGCGGCTCCAGAAGCTGGTGGAAAGAGTTGGAGCCCACATTGAATTTTAGAGAAAACCTACCATGTATGCCTACCTTTTCATATTATTTCGTCTGAAATAAATGGATAATATACGTATTTTTTTACCAATCCAAAATAGGGAGCTACTTTCCGCCCACCCTGTACAGTATATATATATATTATATTTGTTTTTTTTTATTTATTAATGATCTTTTACATCGCACTTCCTGTCCTATCCATTCTTATGCCGATGATTTTACCATTCACTTTTCCACCCGCTGCACACAGCGTCCCTCTCAACAGTCACTCCATGCTTCGCGAGAGATTGCTATGGCGCACCTGACTTCTGATCTTTCTACTATTCCTGATTGGGGCATTGAAAATCTCTTGGTTTTCAGTGCCTCGAAAACTGAGTTCCTTCACCTGTTATTTGCCACACGACTATCTCCTTATCTTTAACAATACCCACCTTATCCGTTCCGCTTCTTTTTAACATTCTTCGTGTTTCCTTTTTTCGTGATCTTTCCTGGAAAAAGTCACATACGAGTATACTCCTTTTCTGAAACATCTTCTAAGAGGTAAAGATGACCGTTTGCGGTCTCTTGATTGATACCATTCGATACGCGCTTGAGAGGTGTATTATCGTATTGAATCAAGGAAGTTTCTGCAATAAAACTATGGGCTTATAATGTGATGTTTTATGACCATCTCTACACACACACACACACACACACACACACACACACAACCATATGCATATATATATATTATATATATATATATATATACACCCACCAGAAGGACAGTCTAGTGGTAAAGCGCCGATTTGCTGATCTGAAGGTCCTGGGTTCGAGTCTCCGCTAGGACCTCTGATTTTAACGATTACTCTGCTTGTCTGGGTCTTCCTTGGTCGGGTACTAGTTCTAATCACACTGAAAATTGTAGGTCCTCTCCGTTATGTGACTTTAAATGCTACGAAGGAAATTAAACACCCCCTTATACATTATATATACAGCTTTGGTCAAACGAGTTGGAACACCTTAAATTTTTTGGTACTAGAGAGGTATTAACGGAACTCATCTTTAACATCACTGATGTATTTTGAGTATTTATAATGAATTTAGTAACATTTGTCAATATTTGTGAACTTCATCAGAAAGATTTTGCGTAATTATTATTTGACAGATTAGTTTTAAGGTATCGTCATACTTTTTCCATTTTTGCAGTTTCTTGG